>JAHWFO010050745.1:1378674-1402370 GCA_023313115.1 Rhysida immarginata | reverse complement strand
TTCTGTTTTGACAGACTGGTCAGATCAACCAAGTCCACTTGAAATTGTTCAAATGGCGCATATACACGCATTCGATTACGGGGGTAATGATGACGCACCGGTTTATGCAGCGTATAAGCTCTCACGCCCCTTAACCATTCACCTGTCTCTTTTTCAGAATGATTTGTTTGTTTAGCTAAACCTCTCACGCCACCAAAACCGGCCGCATTAGCCTCATCCATGACAAAAATTTAAATTAAGTTATGTAAAGAACACATCTGTTTTTATTTGAAACAGCAGTCGTAGAAGAAACTGTAAAAGAGTTTGGAAAAAATTGGGGTACCCGAGAAACAATAGTGAATTAGTAATTAGGTAATCCGTTGAGGGGCTAGTACTGAACCCACTTGCTCATTTAGGTAGTATATAAGCGAATCGACCGGTGTTCACTTGTAAGACAGAATCACCTAAGTGGATTTTGCTGAGAGCATCAGGACCCCTCTAATCTTCCACCCTGGTGCTCTCACCAGCACCAGCACCAGCACCAGGGGTATATCAGAGGATTATAAAATTAATTTTATTCCAGGTCCCACCCAAATAAAGACCAACGCCCGAATTAAAAGGCCAACGCCCAAATTAAAAGCCAACGCCCAGATTAAACGGCCAACGCCCAAATTAAAGGACAGCGCCGAAATTAAATGGCCAACGCCCAAATTAAAAGCCCAACACCCAAATTAAAAGCCCAACGCCCAAATTAAAAGCCCAATACCCAAAAACGGGGAGGGAGGTGGTGGGTCACGTGAGGCGCAATCTGCACGCAGATTGGTTGAACGCCTGTGCAGGAAGGGGTAGGGGTGGTGGGGGGTCACGTGATGTGAAAACTGCACGCTGATTGGTGGAAAACGAGGTTTAATTGGCCACGCCCACCTCATTAATATTCACCTAACTAAGGACTTCATCTACTCAGAACCAGGACTTTCTGAAGTGCTGTTTCAGAGCCCCGATCCCGAGATCCTGTACGAAGGAGCAGTGGTAAGATCCCGATTCCGAGATCCTGTAAGATTGACAAAGAAAGGCAGATGGAATCGAGCAAGTAATATATGTAGACGGCGAATGCTTCGATGCCTGAGAATGTAAGAAGCCTACTTGTAGAAAGCCTTTATTTTTCATTGATAAAGGTTTAGGCAGAGAATGCAAGATTCCCGAGATTCGATGGCGTTGTGCTTCGCATCCAACTGGAGAAGCATGCAACAAGGCCATGGCGAATGAGACGAGCGAGCAGCGACGTGAAGAGTCATCCTGGATGCAGTAATTAATCGATAATATCTTTAGAAGTAAGCTCTTGATAGCTAAGCAACGGATGCCTCTGTGAATTCCTAACATCGTTGGATGCAGCGCATTGGAGGGAAACGTGCTCTGTCTTGAATCACGTCAGCGAATGCTGCTTACTTAAGTATCACTGTGTCTTCGGATTTGCCCGTTCTGTTTGGTGGCTTACGTCTGTAATTACGTTAGATGCGTGGCGAGACTGCTAGGTAAGCGCACCAAATTTATCTCACTGCCTGTGACTTATTACCATTGAATGACTCTTGCATTAATTACTATGCTCTTTTTTAGATTGATATCACATTACTATTGACGACAGAAAGAAATTTCGAAACAGAAGCGTTTTATGTATATTCCTCTATTGGTGTCTCAACGATTTAAACTATTGTTATCTCTTTTACCTAGAGTCCGTGACCTTGCTATTATTGTGGCTTATATTACCGTTTAAGACCTGACAAGGTGACATTACGACCTCGGAATTCTAGTTTAATACTTGACTTCGTGTAGTTGTTGTGTACCTTTAGGATGTTAATATACTTAAATATTAAGGCGCACTATTCAGCCAATTTTGAAAAAAGACGGTTTAAATTTTCGAGCACCACGTATAAGGGAAAGTTTTCCTCCTTGATTGTAAGTGATCCGATAGCTCAGACGACAGCATGGTTGCTACTCACAAGTCAAAGTGTGAGGTGGAGGATTCGAGTCCAGTTGTAACAATTTTTTTTTTTACCCAAATAATTATTCAATATATTATATTTACAAATTTATTTGTGACAACCAACTTTTTCACAAAATAGTATAACAATAAAAATAAGTTTAATAGTTTTGAGAAAAGGAAAATTTTGTGAAAAAATAAGTATAAGAATTTTGTTGGTTGTCACAAATAAATTTGTAAATATAATATATTGAATAATTATTTGGGTAAAAAAAAAAATGTTACAACTGGGATTCGAACCCGCCACCTCACACTTTGACTTTTGAGTAGCAACCACGCTGCCCTCTGAGCTATCGGATCACTTACAATCAAGGAGGAAAACTTTTCCTTATGTATGGTGCTCGAAACTTTAAACCGTCTTTTTTCAAAATTGGCTGAATAGTGCGCCTTACTATTTAAGTATATTTACATCTTAAAGGTACACTACAACTACACGAAGTCTCGTATTAAACTAAAATTCCGAGGTCGTAATGTCCCCTTGTGAGACTTATATTTTACTGCTTAAGACTGTACCGATATAAGACTGAGGGACGTGTGGCATAACTTTACCATTTACGCAGTCGCCCGGTCGGAATTTTCTTTCATGTATTAACGTGATTGTTCAAGGTACAGCCCATGTATTACCTAATTGTTTGTATTGCATTAGATTAGTAAGTTATTGCTATGCCTAATTTAATTTGCCAATCAGTGCTAGTACTTTAAAAACGCTTTATCTCGAAATAGCATGTTTGATGCAAGTTTATGGTTTAATCTTTTGCCAATATGTTAAAACTGAATAGTGAAATTGCATTGTATTCAGAACCAAATTCGTAATTAGCTCATCAATTTATTTTGCTTTTTGTTCTTTTATACAATTAATTATGACTAAGGTTTTTGATATTTTTGTTTTGTGGTTGTTTATTTTTCTTAATGAACACGAGTTGTTGTATATTGACCCTATAATAGTGAAAGCTCAGTACTTCTCATGTCATTAGTGTTATTCTGCATTAATTGTCTTTCACTGCTTTGTTTTATTCGTGACAACTATTGGTTAAATTGAGGCTGCATTTAAAGCTTTCCAGTAAAGCAAGAGAAAGCTGATGTGGGGTGTAGACTCAGATAAGGATTGTTAATTATATTACTGAGAGGAACTGGTATACTTCAGAATGTTTCGGATCCAACAACAGCTGGTGATGTCTGCAATTCCGGTTCCAGGCGGTGGTTTTACTCGACTCCTCCGAGAAGGACATGCCCCATGGCTGATCAGAAAGGCTAGTGCGAGGGTTCTTTTTGCAGGAGTGTTTGGTCGGAGCTAGAACAAATAAGACTTTCACCAAACATATCATATTCACAAAATCATAGATCGAACACAAACGGCAATATCCAAATCTCATCTAGTTTAATCAAAAGTTTAGCTGCTTCTAAAGGGCGAGGAACGGACTTCAAAGAAGCACAGTAGAAATCCTAAGACAAACTATCCATTTCGTCGAAACTTCTGCGTTTGTAAAATAATTATGCCAGTACAATTTCCTTGTCGTTTTTTATATCCTAAATCGTTTTTTTATATCCTAAATCCTAAACATCTTTGAATGATTAAAACAGCAGTCTATGTAAGTTTAGCAGGACGATTCAAAATTTTTAATTCCACATCAGACACCATGATAGACGCTTATCTCCGAGTCTCGTCGTGTTTTTCAAAATCTGAAGCTAACTAACATTTATTTCCTCTTGCATCCAAATTTTAAAACTTTTGCATGATCAAGTCGTAATAAAAACGTTCCATGGCTTTCATAAGATGGGTTTCTATTTTCTTCTTTTTAGTGAGTGAAATTATTTCAAATTAATCTAGTGCGTTTATAACGATCTGTTGTGGTTTAAAAAATGCTCTAAAGATCGTAAATTGAAAATGAAGTTTATTATTTCAAAAGTTGTATAATTAAAGTCTGTCAGCTGATAACAAATAAAGTGTCGTCACAGTTTTTAATCGAAAATAATGCTCCGTTCAAATTCGGCCAGAAATTAATTAAAACATTTTACAATGCGTCCACATGAGTTTAAAATTCAGAATTTTATGGCAGACTATGTCCTCGCTTCACTCATGTAGTGAGAGAAAGCCAATGATGATGGACAGTATAACGTTTTTATATAACGTAAGTAAATCTTGAACAACTTTTTCTTTTTTATTTTCTGATTATTATTATTATTATTATTATTATTATTATTAATATTATTATTGGAAACGAGTTCCCAAGAATGGTAGTAATAGAGTACAAAAAACGTATAGGCCAATTACTTTAATCCCTTTTCCTGCAAAGCTGATGGAAACTCTTATGACTGAACAACATGCCACTTACACTGAATCTAATTTGTCGCATTCGCAGCATGGTTTTTGCCCAAGGCGATCTACTCAGACCAATCTGGCCACGATTCTACACTGTCACACGTACCATGGATCGCAGAATCCAAGTCAACGCACTTTATCTTGATTTTTCTAAAGCGTTCGACAGCCTTAATATTGGAATACTGCTGGAAAAACTGCCTACGGGGCTTTTTCCTACAGCTATTAAATGGTTTTCTTCGATGCTCAGTGGTAGAGGTTTTAAACCGAGAGCGTCGGGCGTTTCATATCACGCTTCCTCTATCAAAAGTGGTGTTCCTCAGCGGTCCCCTTTGGGCTCCCTATTGTTTAATATTTTATTCGCCGATCTCCCGTTTGCGTTAAGTGGAGAACCTAAGGAAGTCCAAATCTACGTGGACTATTTAAAAATATTAAGCAATTGATCGCTGGAATGCTTGTGAGGCCCTGCAAACACAGCTTTACTATTGTATCCAAATGGACAGTTAAAAACAGCCTGATGCCTAACGTACGGAAGTCGTTTGTCGTTTCCTTTAATAGAAAAACTGGGCGCCAGTCATAATTGGTTACTGTAATTTTAAGGATTTGAGAAGGGCGCATTGTGGATATATTCTCAGATGTACTTTGAAATAGAGGACCAACTTACGCGACATTGATCCCCTAACAAAGTTTATTGCGAATTTTATTACTAATTTTTCGGATTATCATTTGGAAGATTTTAAAGATAATCAAATCACGTTATTAGATTTTAAAGTATAATATTAGTTAGTTTATTATCTCTTTTAGTTTTTGTCTTGTCATTTATTTTTTGTATAAATCTTTTCTTTTTTTTCTCCTTGTTTTTGCTTTTGGGTTATTTTTAGCTGATGTTTACTATTTAATTTTTTCTTTTTTTTTTATTTCTTTCTTTTTTTTCCCGTTGTTGTTATTTATTATTATTACTATAGATTTATTTCTCCCATTTTCTTTATTCTGTATTTTGTTATTAATTTATGTTCTTATACCTTAATCATTAATAATAATTCTCCTATTTGTTTTTGATCTATGTTTTTATTTTACTAAACTTTTGTCATTGTTGTTTTTTTAATTCTTTTGTATTAATTAATTTGATTTCTATATTCCTTTATTTTATAGGTAATTTTATTAACCTTCGTTTATTTTATATGTAATATTATTAACCTGTTTTGGCCTCGGCCTGTTGGGGGATAACATTGGGCTTTTCCTTCCGATTTATCTGGTGGGATTATCCTGTTATTACATTATTATTATAAATATATTACAAATTGAATTTATTATTATTATTTCACTTGAATTTTGTTCTGAATAAATTTGGGGACAATTTATATGAAGCCTGCTCTATTATTGAATTGACATTCGACGTGGCAGACAATACCCACATCGAGGCAAATGCGTATCATCCACCTCTTTTACTATCTTTTAATGATTATCTCATCAATAATATTAACCCTAGAGAATCCAATCCTAATGTTCGTAAAGGAGATTATCAAGGGCTATATTTTGAGCTAGCTGGCTATAAATGAAATGAGATTCACCTGGCGTCAACCAAATTTGTATGCCATTATTGATGCATTAACAGGTGGAATTTCAAAGTTTATCCCTCTTTGCTCAGCAATTTGTCATGATGGGCACGACGGTAGCAAAAAAAATAGAGATTACAAAATTATCTCAACTCTTCCCTAAATGGATTACTATGTACACTCGCAAAGCTTGGGCTGCTAAACAAGCATTACATAAAAGATACAAGATTACTAAAGCTCATGAGGACTATGTAAATTTTGTTTCCGCTAGGAAGGACTTTAAAAAGAGCTGGTCACTTGAACGGAAACAACTCTTTAATATGGAATTACAGATAAGGTATTACCCAAAGTGTTTTTGGGAAACGTCCAGAAACCTACTAAACACAAACAATCATAAATCGACTACCCTAGACTACGACAAAATTTCTGAGATATGGGCACTCTTTTCTGCCACGATGAAGAATGAGGCTAATATACCAATACTGGGTCACTTCAAATCAAAATTTCTCTTCTCAACCTTTTCCGCACAGCAAATACTTGACCGAACCAGCAAGGTTTATGTGGCCAAAGCGTGCGTATTATCCAGGGCATTCCGGATTTTTTATTTAAAGGCTGCCTTTCTGCCCTGATAGCGCCTGTCCTACATCTGTTCAATACTTCACTAAAATCAGGATCCTATCCGACCGCTTGGAAAAAAGTTTTGATTCAACCGATCTGTAGGTTAATAATAGTCTTTTGTTATTTAATGTAGTTTGTATCATAAAGACATAAATGATAATGCTAATGAATTTAATAATAATAAATTTAATAATAATAAATTAATTTTTATGTAATTGATGCTTATGACATTGTTGCTGAATGTTTATTAATTGAGGTGCATGATCGTTGTTGTTTAAACAAAGAGAGGAAGAGAACCAAACAACAAGCAGCATTCTATTATGTATCTTTTAAAAGTGAAGGAATAAAAACTTATTCATGTTTGCTTTATAATATGCAGTGTTTTTAATATACAGGGTGGTCCATGAGTCTGTCCCCCCCCCCTTTTATTTTTTGAACCAAAGCAGATATGTCAATTTTGATGAATCCAATGAATGGGAAGTTGTGGGTGGCCTATCCCATGGTGCACTTTTCATCATCCCAAATATGCAAATTAGGACACATTCAAAATTTATCTCAAAAACCGTAAGGGATTGAGAAAAAAGCCCAATTGCAAACTTGCTCAGCATAAAAAAACAAACAAAACAAAAAAATATCATCCAAATCGGACCAACGGTTCCCAAAAAAAGTTAAAAAAGTAAATAACCATCTCAAAGTCAAAAAAAAAACCCAACTGGGCCAAACCAAAGCGAATCATGTTGGTAAAGGGTATGTTCCACTCTAAAGGGTATGCTCCACATGATGCCCTTCAGCACCAATGCACAACTGAGCACATAGTTTCAAAGATGCCATCACTCTTGTTACCATATCAGATGTAATGTATTGGCAGGCAGTCTGAATTTTCTGTTGCAAATCCAGCATAGAAGTTGGCTGAGTGGCATAAACATTGTCCTTAAGGTAACCCCACAAAAAGAAGTCATTAGGGGAAAGATCTGGTGAGCCCAATGAATTGGGCCACCCCGGCCGATCCACTGACCTGGAAACATTGCATCGAGATGATCACAAGTAGCTGCCGCTGAATGGGTTGGAGCCCCATCATGTTGATACCATACCCTTCGAAGTGATGCTAAAGGAAGCTCATCTGCAAATTCTGCCACTACAACAGTTATTATCATGTCTCTGTATCGTGCAGCTGTCAACGTCCCTTCGTTGAACAATGGACCAACCAATCCACCATTGATGATTCCACACCAGACATTCACTCTCCAATTCACCTGGTGCACAGCTTCTCGTAACCATCTAGGGTTTTCTGTTGCAAAGCTACTAGAAACCTTGATTGTGGAACAGTTATCCAACCTCGAATGGCATCGCAGAGCGGTACAATAAATCGCTCTGTGAGGTGATTCGAGGTTGTCTCATGATCACCCCGAGGAATGGGAGAAGGTTCTTAATCTCGCCCTGTTCTCCCTTCGGACACGGCATCACAAATCACTGGGGAGAACCCGGCCTTCTTCTTCTACGGCTTCGACCCGATGAGTGGCAGTCGGAGTTTCGTGAGCAACAGACGGAGGTCGAAGATATTGAAATCATGCATCAATACAGGTCAGAAATGGTTGAGAATTTAGTGTCGGTGCTTCGGGAAGTGGCCAAAAGGGATAAGGAGAAGTGATGCAGGCAGTTACAGTTGCTGAATAAGCAGAAGCGAATTAGACAGGTTGAAGTAGGTAGCCAGTTTGGTTATTGCGAATGGGGGGAGTAAAAGGAAATTTGAGTCAAAGTTCTTGGGGCCCTTTCGAGTGGTAGAAAAGGTCACTGAGGTGAATTACTGGATAGAGGGGGGGTGTCATCATGATCAAATGGTTATTCATGTAGACCGGCTCAATCCTTGTGTGCTGTTGTGTTGCTAGTGGCAATAAAGGTGCAGAAGGAACTGCATAGGAGCAAACAACAGGCAGACGAGTCCGATGAAGAAGAGGAATGCGTGGACGAGGAATATGCTCTGCATGAGGGAGTGGGAACCGCTGCCGTACTAGAGAAGGGGGAGGCTGTTACAGGGCCCATTGCCCTGGAAGCTGAGGAGCAGGAGGTCCTAAGGCAGGAAGCTATTGATCGGGATGACTGTGACGCCCAGGTGGGCGTAGATCATGGGAGCCCTCGGCCAATTGGCCGCTACAACTTGCGTCACCAGAGTAGGTAGGACTATCGTGCTCTGAATCCTGGGAAGTCCTATCCGAATTCTGAAGATCTGGTGGGTTGTTGCGAAAAGATGAACATGGTTCTTGTATATGACTTGGAGGCAAGGGACGGCAGCTTGGGTTCTCTGTTTTGGCAAATTAGTAAACATGACAGTTTGGGGGAGTGCTGGTTTTAAAGAACTCAGTTCTTTTTAATCTTAAGGGGTGGCATGTGTGACTGGGTCAGTGTGTGTTTTGCGTTTTATTATGTAATTGTATGGTTTATGGCATCTGTTTGTTTTGTTTGTTTGGTTGTTATAGGTCGTAGATGTGCGATATGAGGGGTGTGACCCCGTGTGGTTGATGGTGAGCACCATTGTGTGTATTGTTGTTGTTCTCTTGTTTTTTTAGTTGGATAAAAACGTAATGTGTGTTGCAACTCCCTTTATGAAAAATTTATGGGTAGGCTGCAACAATTGTCTGAGAGACAGATTGTATCTGAGTCGTTGTTGTTGCAGCTTTTCCCTGAAATCTGTGTAAGAATGAGAGGCAATGAGCTTTCCTTTTATTAAGAAAGCTTTTGCCTGTCTGGCAGAGAAGCAATTCCTCTAGCTGTGTCCATGTAGGCTGTTCTACGTGTAAGTTTTTGACGATGGAAATAGGGAGATCTAGCCATTCTACGACTAGCCCGATTATCCCCGCATAAATTCTCTGTACTTTCGGAAGTTCTACAGTAGTATTTTTTTGCTCAATCTGGGTTTGAGCGCTCTGGGACAGTAAAACGCGCCGTGATGTTCTTTTGTTCAGTACCTAAGCACTCGGCCACCCAAAATGAGCACGCATTGGTGGACTCTTTCGAAATCGGTGAGAACGTTCCTTTTATTTGCATTTCCGCGTTTTGAGCGTTTAAGCGTGTGACAGGAAAGATAAAAACTGAAACAAATGGTAGATTCTGCGCTTCGTCCTCCTGAAACTGTTTTTGTTTTAACGCAACAACAGCTGTTTAAAACGAAGCTTGGTGACCTGCCCTCGCAAAACAAGCATCGCTTGTTTTCACGAGTTAGTGTTGAGCTGTAGCGTCCAGGTGTTTGCTTTGGCAACATAGATTCTTGTGCATAACTTTACCAGAAAGACAACCTCATTTTCTGTGTTCCCATTCTAACGGTTCAATGATGCTACCTGGCTATGTGCCTGGGAACTTGTGAATGCGGAGCTGGGTCCATGTGTTCATTTAAGGAGGTGCGCAAGGTCTCGAAGGGATCCACTAGTGTCGCTCGATCAATACAGCGCTGGTAATTGATGTGCTTGTGTGGTATGCCCCGAGAAACGTATGGAGGGTGCACAGCGTCTTGAGTTTATGTTTGCAACGTCAGATACGTTGTCGTACACAGGAGTTATGGCTCTACTCCCCTTACCTGACCAAGGAGCCTTATTCATTGGCCTAATCCAGAGATCGGGATACTAATAAAGGATAGCGTGGCGCCTTCTTTTGCCACCCTCACACGAAAACGGGCAGTTGTCATTACGGCCAGTAGCTGTATTGACCAGTGTGGTTTTGCTTGTGTACACTTGTTTGTCCCTAGCTTTCGCACAATAGCAATTGAAGCAGGTGGTTGTTGACGTTGGTACATAGCTTCGTACCGGACTGCATAGTTTAAAGGCGATATCTGTGTTCTTGTGAATACTGTTGATGTTAATGACAACTTATTTGTTTATTTATTTGAACAATTGACTTATTTGTTTATTTGGGCTCCAGTGTGATTTCTTTATATATATATTTATATGTTTGAAGTAGTTCTTTTAATTAAGTTGTGAACTGAAAAAGTATATATGATCTGTTTTGTAATATTTATACTGATTATTAAAATGCTGTATTTGAGTCTTACACCACACCAGTTCTTTGACTAAATATCACCTGTCCTCTATAGTCAAAACTGCCCGACCCTACTGCCCATGGGTGTTTTTTTTGGAGGGTCCCTCAACAGGTACCCCCACCCACGGGTGTGAGGGCACTGTTTCATCTGTGTTTTCGTCCATTTCAACATTTGTATTTCTCCACATTGGGTGACTTTTATTCAATTGTTTTATTATTTATTTTTATTTCTATTTCTTTTAATTAAAATGGACTTTTTATTTTTTAATTAATTATACATTATTATTTTATTTATTATTACTAGCAGAGGCACACGATGTTGCTCGGGATAATTACAGTTGTAGGTAAACGAAGCACTCTCAGGAAGTTAAATAATAACTCAAAATTGGTTTTCAGTAATTGCACAATTTCCTGCTCTAGACAAGCCTGTTGTTCAGTTGTTTCCTACACCCGGATAACTTTTTGTCTTTTCTGACCAATACTCGTTCTTTTCTTCGGTGGCACTTCTCTAGATATGAAATAACTAGTATTCTTCGAACGATTATTAAACAGACAATGCAGTGTTCTTGTTGATTTGAATATTAGAGGTGATGTATGCTTAAATCTTTAAGATTGGGGGTTTTGACAGGCGGGGTTTTTGTCCTACACAAGTTATGGAGAATCGTTTTTTTTTTTTATTTATTGATTTTGATAAAGGATAGTGTGTATATGAAAACTACTTCTTTAAAGGTCTTACCACTTATTGTTTAATTTTATACTGATTCATACAAATACAAATTTGAACTTGATTGAAATTATGCAGGGTGTTTATGAATTCCATTGCCAGACTTGGAGAGGTGGTAGGGAAAGTCAAAACTAACAACTATTCCGAATACTATTTTTCTCCAAAAAACGTTGTAAACGAGTTAAAAAGGTGTAAAGATCCTGACTAACCCCTGTGAATGCTGCAGGGCACCCGCAGAGCTGCATGCAAAGCAGGAAATTAGCAACGAAAGCACTAATTGGTGAATCATGACATGCAGCTCCGAACAATTTTTTTGTTCAAATGCAGATTACAACGTTACATTGAACAGTTACAGCAACTGTTCGAAGTGTCGACCCTACGCTGTGATGCAGGACGTGCATCTCCATTCCATTTTCTGTCGCACTCTCTCAAGCACTTCTGGTCTTTGCTGAACCTCTCTGCAGGTGTCAAAGATTCCTGCTCTCAGCTCGTCAACACTGGCTACTGGATTAACAAACCAGGCTTTTCAAAAGACCTCATAAGAAAAAGTCCAACGGCGTTAACTCCGGTGATCTCGATGGACAGTTAATGTTGAGTGAAGGTTTGATGGAGAAATTTACGCACGGCCCAGGTAAAATGTGCTGGTGCTCCTTTGTGCTGCTACCACATCTGCCGTCTTGACTTCCAAAGATGCATCTTCCACTGGTCCAGACAGGATATCTTGAAGAAACGTGAGGCAATGCTCTTTATTCAGGTTTGGAGGTAGTACATGCGGTCTGATAATCTGACCATGTAGACTTCCTGCCCAAATGTTGACATGAAAGCATTCCTGATGCCTGGAAAAGTATGTGGCATGAGGCTTATATTCGTCCCAACTGTGGCTGTTATGGGAATGGAACATGCTCTCCTTGGTGAATCGTGCTTCATCTGAAAAGAACACAAGTGTGCCGAATGCAATATTGTTAGTAACACTCTGAAGGTACTATTCAGAAAGTTCCACCCATGGTACATCGTCTCCACATCGCAAAGTCTAAGCTTTCTGTTTGTGATAACGATGTCGGTGCTCATGTAGAATGTTCCATACAGTCGTGTGATTGATGCTCATATGTGCAGCTGCACAGGTGCTTGTGGATGGATTATTGGCAAATCTTTGGAGTACGTCCTCTTCAACATGTCGTATTCGCATAGTCCTTGGAGAACCAGTGTCATGCCTGCTGCGTAGAAATTGTCCCGTTTCCCGTAAGCGCCGGTCAATCGCCACAAATGTTGCACGACAAGGATGTCGTCTACGAGGTAACCTCTCGTGGTAGAGCCTTGAAGCTTCTCGTGCATTGCCATGAGCTCTGCTGTACAATATATGCATGTGTGCCATCTCTCCATTTTGAGAGTTAAAAAATTTCCGAAAGTTTTAAAGGTGACGAAAATTAATCCATTGTTTAAAAGGGGTGACCCTAGGGACATTTCCAATTATCGTCCGATATCTGTCATGAACCCGCTATCTAAAATTGTTGAAAAGTTGATTTTCTATCGTCTCACAGAATATCTGTGGCCGCGGATTCCACTTCAACAGAAAGGAAGCAGGCCCGGATCTAAAACTACGTGGACCCCTTTATATATTTACTTAAAAGCGATAGAGGCAAAAGACCTTGGCCGCAACTTTATAGTAGCCCAAACGGATATTTCGAAGGCTTTCGATACTGTATCTCTTAGCAAACTTCTGTGACCTGTCGATGATGGTCAATAGTGATTATATGGAATTACTTTCTGATTACTTGAGTGAGAGATCGAATATTATTAGTTTTTCTCCCTTGATTAGTAAGAAATCCACCCGAGGTATAGTTCAGGGATCGAGCCTGTTGTGTTTGCCGTTTCAACTGCTTCTGTTTATTGTCATTTGTTTAACACCGAAATTATGAGTTACGTAGATTATAACTTTTTGTTTACTACTTATCCCACTGAAACCCATGATGAAATTATGGGCCTTCTAAATCAGGATTTGGAGTTCATGTCTAATTGGTATAATATGAGAGGACTCAGTCTTAATGTTCAGAAAACAAAGATTATGTTCGGTCCGAGTATTCTTAGTGATTGTACAACTATTAAGATCCTCGGAATTTTGTTTGATTCCAGCCTTTGATTTAATGAATTTGTCGATCAGTTGATTATTATGGTACACCGCAAAATATATTTGATTAAAAGGTTACGGACAATCTTGAATAAGAAACAACTTGTACAGTTGTAATTGTGAAAAAACTTGAGTATGGCGCCATTTTTTGGGCTTCGTCTACGATTATTAATCTAAATCGGCTGTCTGTTTCCTATAACCGAGTAATTAGGACTGCATTTAACATGAACAGATTGGAATCGGTTACTTTGATGTGTTCTAGACATGAACTTCCTACTTTACCGACTGTAGGTAAGATTGCTATTATTATTGAATTGACAGAGGCACTGAGGAATAATATCCATCCTGCTAGTTTTGTTAGAGAGTGGTTCAGCTTGGGTGATAACATACGGAAAACTCGACGTTACCATTTTGTTATACCTAATATAATTTCTTCATTTAAGGAAAAAAGCTTTCTGTTTAATGCCATTTTGGTTTGGAATGAATTACCATATGATATCCGGTCTTCTGTGTTTATGTGTCAGGCTGTGGATTGCACCGTCAGTTGTTTTCATTTTAATCAATTATTTTATCGAAACTCAAGCTTAGGGCTCTAGTTTATGTTTAACCTAGTTTTGTTCCTTGGTTAAGTGTTGAATTGCGATGTATCCAGTTCGTGGTGGATAATTTTGGACCTGGATATTTGACGTGGCTTCTCTTTGTTAGGTTCGGCTTTTATTTCTTTGTTACTCTAAGTGAGTGTTCCACAAATAAATAATAATAATAATAATAATAATAATAATAATAATAATAATAATATGTGAACTCATTCTTGTTGAAATTTTTGCAGGTGTGGGGCTTCGGCTTGTACGTATTTCACGGACTCTGCCTGGTCACCTTCGATGAGGAATGTCATCAAACGTGCGTTCTAATTCACCAATTAGTGCTTTCGTTGCTAATTTCCTGCTTTGCATGCAGCTCTGCGAGTGCCGTGCAGTGCAGCATTACATATACAGGGGTTGGTCGGGATCTTTACGCTTTTTAACTCGTTTATAATGCTTTTGTGGGGAAAATGGTATTCGGAATAGTTGTTAGTTTTGACTTTCCCAACCACACTCCAGTCTGGCAATGGAATTCATATATGGAATTTAACATAGGAAGTTAGCTTCAATTTATAAAGAAAAATACTAGCTTTAATAATAAGATTGTAAATTATATATAAGCTGAATAATAAACATACAGCAAAATTAAAAGGGTGATTCTTTGGGTGTTTTAAGAATCTTTTGTCCATTGATGATTTTCGGAATACCGCTGTTTTTTGAAGATACAAGGCGATAAAGGCTCTTACAAAAACAACGTTTTATTACTTAATATCACATGCAGAGATTTTTCAAACTGCATTAACTCCTAAAAATGACTAACACCAGCTAGGATGCATGAATTGAGTCTTGACTAACTCTTCATTGCCTACTGAAAAATGTCAAAAACAGGGATTTTTATATTGCATTCATTACATGCCCTACACCCAACAACTATCCGATTCCACTTATCTTCTGCATTTTCCGGTGGAGTAGTGTAAACTAACGACTTCAGATGATCCCATAGAAAAGAAATCCAAGGGTTTTAATTCTCGGCATTGATCAGGCCATAAGTGAGGTCTTTAGATAAGTAGCAGCTTTGGCGCCGGAAGGGGTGGCACGTTCAACACCTTTTTAAGTGTTTTAAAGTTATTGGTTTTCAAAGAGTTTATCTTGGTTCCAAAAGATTTATTTTGATGTCCAAAGGGTTTTTGAGTGTTCAAAGGGTTTTGTGGTTCCCAATGGGTTTAGAAAAGGATTCAATACTTAAGTGTTAGATTAAACTTACAATACATGATGACGGAAATAATCTTTCCGACCGATTTCACCATTTATTGCCGGCTTTTTCAGGGCAAATGAAGAGAATTACATGCTGATTTTTATACAGAACGAAGGGGTTTACATACAAGTTTTTAATTGGTTACAGTCCTACGGGGTTTACGTACAGGTTTTTGATAGGTTACAGAATTTAGAGTGTGTTTACAATAGCCAATGGAGTCGCCTAGATTGATCGACTCACAGTGAGGGTTATTTTCTATTTTTTTTTCATTTTATTTTTGACGAGTTAGGTCCCTGGATGGACCTAGATTGACGACTGCCATCTCCCGGCCCCCCCCCCCGGGGGGGGGGGTAAAGATCGTGTGTCACCATCCGGTGACTAGTCGTGCCTGATGTTAACATCACAGTTGTGTGTTCAGTAAATAAATCTTTCTATATACTGTATATAAAGAAGTATGTTTGTGGGTTTGTTTATTTTTGGGTTTGCTTCTTATACAAATCTATAGTTTTATTCCGATCTTGATGAAATTTTCCATACTTGAGCTTCAAAGCATGAAGAACGTCACTGTCTACCTCAGATTTTGAAAAAATAATAATTATTGATAAATAATTTATATTCATGGTTATGGCAAGGCATATTAATGAGAAATATCTCATGACCAACAATGCAAGGAAAGTTAGTGCAACAATAAGTATCAACAATGGTATCAACATGCAATGCACCAACACTATGCAAGGATCAACAATATAGAGGGGGATTCTAAAAGGTCGTGCCAAAATGAAAAGGCAGGTAGAGGGTGAAATTCTGAGCAAAAATGTCTAGTCGCGTTTTTCGATCTCAAGCTCCGTTAAAAAGTTATAGCGCTTTAAAGTTTCATGAGGAATGGCCAAGACATCGAGAGAAGAGTGGGAATTGCAACAACATCAAGTGTACATCTAAAGTAAGATTACGTGAATAAGAAATTATTTAGACTACCAGTGGCATCCTTGGAGAGGTCTATCCATTGTGAGCCTTTAAAAAAATTTTTTTTGAATTTTCATTAAGAATTTTTACTGTACTAATTCTAAGCGCTTTCATGTTGTC
Source organism: Rhysida immarginata (assembly GCA_023313115.1). Lineage (NCBI taxonomy): Eukaryota > Metazoa > Arthropoda > Chilopoda > Scolopendromorpha > Scolopendridae > Rhysida > Rhysida immarginata. Next base: position 1,386,068 of record JAHWFO010050745.1, on the reverse strand, counting down.
ATGTGGGTGAAAGCAGAGTGAAGGGGGGACAAGAAAGCGAGAACGTATAAGAGAAATAAAGTTTGTTTTATTTTGCAAAACATTAAGATAAATAATTACACTATACTTCAACTGTAGCTGAGATTTGTAAATGCAATAAGTTCAAAAGTAACTATAGCAGTGGAAGGTCAAAAGACAAAACGATAGTCATTGGCTCGATGATAAGTGACGTCAGGGTCTTCCAAGGCACCGACTTGATGCGTAAAGTAAGAAAGCAAATGATTAAGAGTCAGTGGTCCACAGAGGCTTTATGCGTCGTATTTCTGGAAACAACTCGAGGGAAGCAACGGGAGCATCTTGCTTGAATATTCCAGTTCGAGGATGAGGTCACATTCGATGTAGTCGAGAAGGTTAGGTTGAGATGAAGAGGCGGTAGCGCATGCACCGAGGCGAGGTTAGCTCGGTGGCATCGCATACTGTAAAAATACTATTGCAGAAAAACCAAATGGCAGAGGCTTAATGAAGAAAGACTGAATCCGGTAACTATAGGTTTACTCACGAGGTTTGTTAAATGTAGAGGCAGGTAAGTCTCTTTACCAAATGGTACCGACGATCACCTGGTTAACTCGATGACAGGCGAAGAAGCCGGGACAACTAGAGTATAAGTTCGACTGGCTTGGGGAATCTTGCAGGCGAAGAACTGACGAGTAGATCGGGTCCGAAGATCACGTCGTTCAGGCAGGTACAGGTAAGATCGGTGAGGAGAAGAATTAAGGGCGCTGATGAGATGATACAGCCGAAACTTTCTCTTTTGTCACTTCCTTAAAATGGAGACGCCGATTCACACTCCTTTAAAATCGTAGCTTATATGAAGGACAACCCTTTAGGCTTCACCACACTTCACATACAAACACAAAGCCTTATCTTGGCTAGTATAATTATAATAATTTTATAATAGCTCCATCTTATGTAGCAACTTAATAAGCACTAATCACGTTACTGCTTCATTGACAGTAGTAACCGTTGAAACACCTTTATGACATCAGTGGATATTCACACACACCTCTGCTAATAATTAGATAAATACCATCGAAATATAAGGGCAATTTTCTAAGTAATATTCACACATGAAAATCACGAAGCACCATACACAAATGACTGCTATCACTCGCAGATAGAACAGCTGTCGCAACTCTTTCACTGAGCTAATAGCTGAAGCACTGCACACACTTTTCGTAGATATAAAAGAAGTACGACGTCTATTCACGAAGTTTGCAGACATCAATTGCACTGATGAAAAGAGAGAAAAGAATTTAGGTAAGTAAACTCGCAATGAATATACGCTCTACGCCTCAAGCGTGAACTCTCATCGCTGCCTCGTTCGTACAAGAAACAAAATGGTTCCGCTGCGAAGATTCAGAAGTACACGTGCAGATTCTTTCTACCAACTATAACACACGTTACAGTACAGAAAACGAAAGTAGATGTCGAGGAAACAATCCACCTAGGCCACTAGATAAGTATTCGCCTAGCGACCACGGATATATTCCGACTATCGACGGGCTTTCACTCAGTTCAAAGGCGTCGTGATGGAACGCCGCTCTAAATAGTTTCTCTTGCACTGATAGCGCCGTTACTTCAATTACCGTAACGTTAATGAAGGCGTTATCGCATACTTTTGCATTAAATTGGATAAAGTTCAAAGTCCTACCGTGCTCTAGTCGAAGCCATCTCACGAGGCGTGGTTCGTTCTCTGGCGACGGGGACTCTCCATTAGCAGCTGCACCTGGTAGCTCGTTGAGTTTCGCCGTCCTCGTCACTGTTGGGGCTTCGCTTTCGTTCTCAACAACTGCTCATGTGTTGTAAATAGCAAATTTTGCCATGGCTCGCTGCAAACCTGTTGAGCTCGGGACGTCCGTCTCCGTAGTCGATACCGCACCGGTAAGAACTGTCTCTCTCGCCGGCCGCTGACGCCGTGTCGTCGGGCTCCTCTCCGTAAGAAAACGCCTCACTCGTTTTAGGTGCATACGGGGGAAACTCCTCTTCGTTCTCCGTATGCCTCACCTTTCTCTTACGGTGTTTTGCAGTGGAATTCCGCTCCTTCCAGTCGTCCCGTACGAACATATCCGTCCTCCTCGTTCGCTGCCATGACACTTTCTGCCTCTCTCCTTCTTCCTTCCCACGTGGCGAGTGGCTCTCCAAAATCCGCGTCTTCTGACCGCATCATCACCTCCTTTTGGTTTCGAGGAGCGCTCCTTCTGCTGAGATCCACGTGACACATGTATTTATTTTTAAGATATTGCAAAATTTAATCGTAAAGACAGTCCGAGCCACACCCAGGGTTATTACCTAGCTTATTTGGCAACACATCAGATCCAAACATTTCACAAAAATACATTTTGACTATATTCTGTGGAAATTTGTATATTTTGGAAACTGAAATGTTGATAATGCGAAGATTGAACGTTCATTTCCAAGAATTATTAATAATAGGCATAGAATGATGATGCAGTGACAGGACATTAATAAGGCAGCGTCTATTGATGAGGCAAAGAAGTCATGCTTGTCTCCCTTGAGCTCCCTATCAAACGTCCAGACAACTGGCAAAAATTTATGTGCCTGGAAAGGAAAGAGAAAGAACGAGTATTGGTCAGAGAAACTCTGCAACTAAAACAGAAAAATCTATACGGGCTTTTGAAACATCTGAGCAACGGGAGTTTCGAATAGAGCAAGCGCTTCTACGTCAAGAGCAAGAAAAACTTGAGTCTAAAGTATCTGGTTCCAGTATATCACCTAGAAGTGTAATTATCCCGGGCAACGCCGGGTACCTCTTCTAGAATGAAATAAACAAGACTGTTGTAAGTAAATTTATGTTAAACATAGCATAAACGATTAATTAATACAAATTATATGAATATGATAATATATTTATTTAATACAAATATTATAATGGGTCGGGAAGGGAGGTTTGCATTGTATATATATCAAAATTTGTTTGTGAATTAAGAAGTTGGTTGGAATATTTTATAATAACCTTCACTGTAAGTCAAACGATACAGGCGACACCATTGGCTATTGTAAACACTCAAAAACCTGTATGTAAACCCGTTTGTTTTGTATAACAAGAAGCATGGAATCTTGAAACATCGCACCATCAATGTTAGCATCGATTTCAGAAAAGCTACTCGATGCTTAATGAGAAAACATCGATATTAGTATGGTTGTCAGAAAAATTACTGAGTACTTAATGAAAAATGCACATTACACGTACAATGCCATGTCTTTGGAGCAGCCGAATGAAACAAGCGAAGTGAGTATGATTGTGGCGCCATCGCGCGAATTGAGTGACATAAAAATATACATTCAGCTAAATCAGGAAGAGCAAAATTATAATACAAGGTGCGTTCAAATAGTTCGGTGAATGATGTCATAAAATAAAGGTAACAAGAGATACAAACAAAATTCCTTTACTGGAATTCAAAGTAATCGCCATTAGCTACAACACACTTTTGACATCGGTTATATAGCTGTTGGAAACTGTCAGCCAACGCTTCTTTCGGCATCGTTCGAAGCACCATTGTCATACTTTGTTGGATCTCCGCAATGTCCTTCAACACTTCTTTCAGGCGGGGAAACAAGAAGTATGCAGATGCTAGATCTGGAGAATATGGATTATGTTAATCAGCCGCGCGGCTCCCTGTGTAAAACGAGAAGCAAGATGTCGCCATCTATTATTAATAATTATAGATCTCCTCATACTCGTTGTGGCATTAGATGGCGGAGCAAAAATAGGCATCACGTAAGTGATGGCGCGATGCTCAGAAACGGGAATTTTGACAACTGGAGAGAGAGGAATTTTTCGAGGGACAGAGGGTAGAATCAGCGAACAAAGACGGGTCATGCGGAAACCCTCACAACTGGACTCAGCGAGGACACGGACATTCAAGCATTCAGATATACGAATGCTTAGAAACTATTATTTGTGTGTCGACAGAAACAGTGTCCAGTGCAAGCGGCTCTCGTCTCCCACCGCACCTCGACCTGGACATTTCAATGCATGACGACAAGGGCGTAGAGCGCATACGGCGTAATGGACTTTTGGTCTTTCTCTTTTCGCCCAACAATAGTGTACGAGAGTGAAGCAAGCCCGGCGCGAGGACTCGAGACTCAACGTCATCGACGCAGCAGCCGGGATCCAAGCCCAGCCGCTGTCTACGGGGAAGTGGCACGTCGAATGCCGTCCAGTGATACTGCCTTTAGCGTTCCTGTGAGACTGGTACACTCGCTACGACCAGATCGACTACAAGATCGTGGGTACGACTGACAAGTACCTGCACGTGGACTGCCCTATTTAGTAGGACCGCCGTTCCACCATCCAGAGCACGACTCCTCATCTAGGGAATTCACATTGGAGTATAATCTTGCCCTAGGCCAGCACATTGTCATTTTTAGTTAATTACTAATTTACCTTTGTGTTTTATTTATTTTTTTTTTGTTTTTATTTATTTTATATAATCCAATACGTCCATCCAGGGCTTGAATCGCCCAGAGGCCGACGAGTTGGGTCTCTGGATGAACCTGGAGTGACGTCTGCTGTATGATGGTTGCAGCAGCCGGGGGAGGAGGTGAAGATCGTGTGTCACAATTCGCCAAGAAACAGCTAAAATACAGCATTTAACAGCATCAGCATGTATGCTTAGCCTAAAATTAGTCTTTGGGAAGAGACAGTCGAAACATTCCATTTAATCTGTACTTTAACAAATGCCAGATTACTACATTGTATATACAGAGTGTATCAGAATTCATTGTACACACTTCTAGGGGAGTTAGTATGGGTGATTCTAAACAAAAAAGTTCATATGAACATGGATTCGAATTTGAACGATAGTATCTAGTACAGAGGGAGTTTTGCGCCATCCCAGTAAATAACGACTGCTACGAGATGACAGTAGCAGCCGGGACCGATGGCTTAACGTGCCCTCCGAAGCACGGGGGGTTTCATGATGGAAGAGCTGCTGGGGATAAACGAACCAGAGGCTGTCACCAACTGCTGGAAAGCCAGCTATGGTCAGTCGGCAAATGGGTCAGACTATAGTCCCCCAACAGCCGCGCCTCAAATAGCTGTCCTGCCAGCAGTGGCCCTCAAGCCCTGGCCGTCACCCAACCAGCAGCTGGCCGCGCCTGAAGTTGCTGAACTCCATCGATTGGTAAGTCAACCAACGAGACAACCAGGCCACGGCCACCCCCTCGATAACTGAGATATGAACAGAAATAAAAATGCCACCACCAAGATCAACAAGTTAATAACTCAGGTTCTGTAAAGCCTAGATTAATGAAATTTAGGGGAATAACAGGGTTCAGAAGGCTGTGTATACCGTTAAAATTTGATCGAATTCTAACAAGAACTTTCCGAGTTACTCATTCAAAATCATAACACCTGCTCACTTGTTAGTACTAACTAGCACTTATTATAATTTTGACTGTGTAACTCGGAAGCTTCTCGTTGGAATTCAATCAGATTTCAACGGTATACACAGTCTTATGCATCCTGCTATTCCCCTAAATTTCATTAATCTAGGCTTTACAGAACCTGAGTTATTATATGCTTAAAAGCATATATTGGTTTCGCTTTGTTTGTGTGTCCGTCTGCGTGTCTGTAAGTCCGACGATTACTCGAGAATGCTTTAACTTTTCCAAATTCTGCTTTGGCTCTTCGATAGAGACCCTTCCGGAGCGAACCTGATTAGGTTGTCATTGAAATCGGTCTAATAGTCACGTGACTATTGAGACCCAACTCCCCCCCCATTAAATTTTTTTATTGGCAATATAGGGCATGTAATATGCCGTTCGAACCGGAATGACGAGCAGAAGACGAATATGACATTCTTTTCGATTTTCGAAGTGCTACTTCCGAGAAAATGACCCCCCAAAAGTACTAAAATGAGCCTGTAACGTGTAAATGCAAAGTAAAGATGTGAACGCAGTGGAATTAAAGTAATTCACATAAACAGGGTAAGGTTGGGTAAAAATAAGTTTAATTTTAAACAATTCAAACAACAAAATAATTGAGAAATAAAAATGGTCAAGTATGAGATGAAGAGCTAAACTTCAGCTCAATAATAATATGAAAGGTTGTCAAATATAAATAGCAACACTTAAGAACAACTACAAAACTAAAATGGATACTCAAGTTGCAACTTAGCAACAAAGCTATAATTACTAAATCTTACGAACTAAGAATTCAATAACACTTGATTTGGTTTCTATACTCGAAAACCAACAAGCATCCGCAAGTAGTACATTCATACAATGACGAACCGGGTTAGCCGGTCGTTTCAAAAATACGAATAATCTAAATATCACAAAGGATTCACTATTATCTAAAACTTGCTTAACTATACAAACTAAACAAGAAAAGATTATCAAATACAAATCTTATTCTCTAAAGCGAATAATACAAGTAATCCATAATTTTGCCTCGAACCGCTTAATCTAAGCATACAACTATAGACAGAAAATATAGCAAGGCATTTTTCGGTTAACTCATTTTGCAGTTAGCAAATGACATGGCCTCTTATGAGGGTTATGCCTGGACACAGACGCAATAATCGGTAAGGAACAAAATATTAGCTGGAAAACAGAGCAACACATACAGTAGTAATAAAAGATTATGCGTTACATGCCCAGCCGTTTAATAATCTTAAAGTTCAGTCAGTTTTAGGAGAACTACAGGATAAGTTCAAACAAAAAAAGTTCAGTCAGTCTTAGGAGAACACAACGTAAGTCCGAAGCACAATGAATTTAATAAAATATCACATATTCAAAGTCCGCTCGGAACCTTTACACTAATACAGAGTCTTCATGAATAAATTCCATGAGATTAAGTCTTATCCCAATATTCTTACATTACATGTAGCTAACGTGAGCTCGCCAGGTGGGGAGGACACTAAAAGAAAGGAATAAACAATGAATCAGACCAGAATTGAAACCACAAAATCAATATATATATCTCCCCTCCAACTCTTGGTCACAAACATTGGGCACAAATTTTAATACTTTCTTTTTCATCAGTAAATTGGGCATGAGCTCCGCAATACACCAATACCTTACTTAAATTAAGTAAGCAAACCCATACTGGGTTGAGAGATAGGCTCGTATTGTCGAACGCCCGTCGAACTCTCTTCCGTAGAAATCACTTAGCACTATCGACCAGGCACCGGGGTCATAACACAATAACGTGAAAGAACTTACAAAGGCGGTTGTTGAAGTGGAGAGAGCGTTCTGCACAACGTAACCTTCGAGGTTGCTCCGTACGAACTCGAACTCGCTGACGCATTCCTATTGCCAGAGTGGCTCGTCGGTGAATTTGCCGCCTGCGGGGCTTCCCCGTCGAACACGCCTTGTCTCGGCGTAAT
>JAHWFO010050745.1:1329739-1378664 GCA_023313115.1 Rhysida immarginata | reverse complement strand
CTTTGGTCCTTTCGTTCCGAAGTCCGGGTCACTCTCCTCTTTTCCGATGAAACCTCCCGCCAAGAAAGCTTCGATTCAACGTCACCAAGCTTTTCCTGGTCTCCACTGGTTCTTCCGTGGTGGATGGTATGACGACACTGTCTGCCCCGCTCCTCCCCCGCCTCCGAGCGGGTGAATACACGTGAGCGGTAAAAGCAGTCAGTGTCGCCGGAAATCACCTTAGGAATCGATTTCCGTGACAGAGCCCTTATTATGAGCTTTAGCTAAAGCTATATAAAAGAATACAAGCATAATCAGTACCTTTATGTGTCTGGCCGCACAATAACGTGAAAATGGAAGAACTCAACTGCGATATATCAACTTTTGATGAGCTCTCGTGGACCCCCTTCAGGCACGTGCATTAATGATAAGAATATGAATTTAAGGCATGTAATATATCAATCGATTCGTACTGACGAGTCACAAGTGAATAGTGTGTTACTTTTCGTTTATCACTTAAGCATTGTAGATGACAGCTTGGAGAACGTGCCCGTTACGAAGCTATGTCGATGCATGTGCTCATTTCGTTATAGAATTCAGTGTCGTTAGGCCTGTTGTAAAATGTGGCTAATTAATATTAGGCCGATTGTTAAAAATGGATAATTAATGTTAGGCCTATAGTTAAAAATGGTTAAATTAATGTTAGGCCTATTGTTAAAAATGGCTAATTAACGTTAGGTCTATTGTTAAAAATGGCTATTTAAAGTTAGGCCTACATTTAAAAATGATGTGAGTGTGGATAGAATCAAAGGTATTTCCATTGTTTACTTAAACCAATTGCAACTAAAAGTGAAATTTTGAAATTTAATATCACATCTGCGTCATGGTAAAGCTCTGCTTTGCAACAATGATTAAGAAGGGATGAATAGCTCTAGCAGTGGAAAGAACATAGGCCAAGTAGTTTAAAACATGTAGACGTGCGAGCATTTCATTTCTCATTTCGCGCGTGTTTGGAAAGATTCGTGTGCACGCTGCAATCGTATACGTAAATCGACATGTAGTTTTTGCCTTTGCTGTATATAAAATATTATTGTAATATTAAACAACAATTTTTATATTCTTCTTTTCAGCATATTTGAAAATCGTTTTACGAGTTATATTCTTGTTAACTTATTGATCTTGGTGGCGGCATTTTTATTTCTGTTCATATCTGAGTTATCGTTCAAATTCGGACCCATGTTCATATAAACTTTTTTGCTTAGAATCACCCATACTAATTCCCCTAGAACTTTGTACAATGAATTCTGAGACACCCTGCATAGGAGTAGATGGGTTAAATTAAATTAGTTTATTATAATACTTAAGTCTTGAACCCTTTGATAAACTCTTTATGAGCAACAAAACCATTTGAACTCCCAAAAATTCTGTGGACATGTTAAAAACTTTTTGGACACTAAATAAGCCGTTGGTAACATAAAAAATCCCTTGGAACCCTATAATCTTTTAAAATACTTGAAAAAAGGCTTACACGTGCCACCCCTCCAGGCACCAAAGCTGTTACTTATCTACTGAAGTCTACATTGACCAATCCAGTGGTCGTGATATATTGATTTTAAACAATCACCAACAATCACACAAACTGCGTTGGTCCATCGTCGTACATAAACCCAATTACATTTCTCGTTGCCAGTGGATATCCTCAAGAAAGACAGATAGCGATTTTTCCAAAAAAATTCAATACACCTCACTGGTCAGAGATACTAAGTAGGACCGACGATGCAAGGCGATATAAGAAAAACCTTTATCGCCTTGTATCTTCAATACAAATCGGAATTTTGAAAATCATCGGATAAAGGATTCTTACATTAACCCAAGGAATCAGCTCTTGAATTTTTTTCAACTGATGGTTCTTTTTTCACAATATTTATTGTATAGTGGAATTAGCATACTGGTTTTAGCTGTATAGCCATCTTCAGTGCTCTTCTTATGTTAATATCGGATATTCTTTATAATTTTGAATTTTGGCTGTATATTTAGTAAATACCATGTAAAATGCATCTCATAGGAGATCTTTTCAGTATTTAAATAGACACCTGATGATGTTTTAATAGCAACTTTGAGTTTATTCATGTTTCTGCATCAAAGAGTTTGATTTTTTTTTCAATATCCCTTTACTACCTGTCTCTCCCTTGTATAATAAATTTTATAATCTTCCTTATATACTAATTTGACTTTGTACTTGCAGATGTGGGACTTGACAACAGCGTTAGATTTGGCTTCCAAAAGTGATCACGGTGAGTTTCCCCCTTTTCTTGTTTGCAGTTTCAATTTTAATTGGCATATATATACTACAGAAGAAAATGATGCTCTATTCTCTTTCTGCTTAGTTAGTCAGGGTGGAGGACCCACACCCCAAGAATTGCTGAAACTTTTGGACCAGTGTGACTTAAGTAATTCTCATTGTTCAACTCCATGCATTAGTCCTTCCCCATCACTTATAAGCAACACTGTGGCAGCTCGACTGAAAGCTTCAAACTTGGCATTTCTCATTCAACCGCATGACCAGGATTCAGACACTGATGATCTGAGGATAACTCGTTGCTGACTTTACTTAACATTATACTTATTATATAGTGGAGTTTTAAAATGTATACAAGTTTTTATGGTTTTTATCTTTATATATACTTTTTTAATTTTTATTTTATTTTTTGTTAATCTTAGATCAAATAGTTTTGTGTAACATTGTGAGGCGAATCTTTTTTCTATAAAATGCAAGAAAATGAAGATTAAGCAAGTTTTAATAAAGCACTTTTAATATACTTACATTTTATTTTAGTTTTAATCAGTACTGATATTTTGCTTTCAGGTTTTGTTTTTTTGGAATAAACATGTCTTCTCAAACTACTGCTTTTTCTCAAAAGCATGATTCCTGAACCTCCTTCTCCTCCGTAAATTCCTTCTAAACCTGAAAAAAAACACTGCAATGTGATGCAGGATATTGTCACGTTCAAAATATAGTGGACAGTCTCCCCGCTGTTATTTCTGCATAATGCCTACGAGAAGCCCTACAAGTGCACTCGCTATGTGCTTGGGTAAAAGGTCGAGTGCAGTGCATGGCATTACTCCGGAGGAAAAAGCGGGTAAATTGACAAGAGTTAGGTGTTTTCTATCGGTACATGGAACATAATCTCCATGACAGATGGCAATCGTGTTAGTAGAAGAAGCCAAATGATACTGTAGGTATTAAGCTCTCCAGAAAGTAAATTTACAAAATTTAAAATCCTACACTTTTTATTACTGGAATAGAACGAAATTTTGTAGGAATGTTTTATAACATAACTAGTTTTTTTTATGCTGGACAGAGCAAATTTGACTTTCTTGACTGCTTATGTGAAGTATTCTCCATGCCCTAGGTTTGGTCCAGTAATTTCGGAAAACTTTTACTATATACAAAGAAAGGGCCCAGTAATTTTATTTTTTGACGCATTTCGGTATTACACTATTTTCACAGGTGGGCTAAAAAAATCGACAATCCAACAGCAGATTTCACCATTCTTTGGGTAGGAAAAAGGCAGCTATAATGCAAAATTCACCCTACCTCAATGGATATTAAAGGAAATACACTAAGAAAAATAAGAAGCCTAATGGACCTAGAGTGGTCATCCACATATGCATCTTTTAAAATAAGATTGACGATTGATAGCCTGAAAAAGAGAAAAGAAGGCACAAAAAGAAGGAAGATGGACAGAAAACGAGAGATCACATTACCCAGTAGTCAGGGAAGGAAATTCTGTTTTTATCCTCAAAATTAATATCCAGAACGTGCCTCAGCTTCCAATACTTTGTGTGACACTTCATATCCACTTTCAGGGCAACTGCAGGTTTGATCACATTAAATATTCAAACTGCCATCTATTTTGCTGCTGGCATTTACCTGTTGGTCATCTACCTCATGCAGCTATTGAGAATTTTCCACGGATGAGTAATATATACTCTAGATATTCACCTCCCTGTTACTTTTAAACGTAGCTTCATCCGTCACACACCAAGCGCCACACAGTATGTGCCTTATTCCTGAGTCACGAGAACGCGACGGTTGGAAAGGCTATACTCTACTCCATCCTGCTTAAAGAAGGCGCCTCAGTTTAAATATCAACTATTAGAAAATGCAGAGAATATTGAAAATGATTTAATTAATTGTAATGAGCAGATTCAGCTGGTAATAATTAAGTTAGATAAAACAAATTATCCTCAGGTTTTGGAGGAGTTAAATGAAGTTGTTTTGAAAGAGCGCAATGTAATTAAAATGCAACTCTGTCTTCTATATCACGCATCCCTCAGATACGGTTACAAATTATGCGTCAACGCAACGGCTCATTTTATTATGCTAAATTTCCGAGGAAGATGTGAGGTTACCCACGTCGAATGGCAACCAGGATATCAGCAGTTCTTCTACTCACAACAGTCTTCTGATCACAGCATCCGTGTTGTATTGGGCTGGACCTGACCACTGTGCCTCACACCGTACCAAAATGCTAAACAATCATTCTGGATTGGTGTCTGACTAGGAGTTATGCGGCGTACATCATTTCTGCAGTACAATAGTTTTGATATAACTGAAGGGTCTAAGACGATAAGGAGCTACGAGGGGTGATCAAAAAGTAAGGTTACAAAGCCTACAGTGAAACGTCTACATTTTATTTCATACAACTAATACAGCCAATTGATACTACATACGTTAGGTTATTTTTTGGCATAGTCTCCATATCGGTTTAAGCACTTGTGGGTTCGTGGAATGAGTTTTGAGTATTCCCTCCTGGTAAAAATCCTCACGTTGCGTGTTTAGCCACATTGTCGCGAAGTGTTTCACCTCGTCATCTGAGGGGAATCGTCGGTCTCCTAGGTGGTCCTTCAAGCAGTGAGGAAATAGGTGAAAGTCGCTTGGAGCAAGGTCCGGGCTCTGGGGAGGATGTTCGATGATGTTCCAGCGAAACTGCTTCAAGAGCGTGATAGTCTTCTGGGCTGTATGAAGTCGCGCGTTGTCGTGAAAGAGGATGACGCCCTTGGTGAGAAGCCCTGGCCGTTTAGCGACAACGTGGCTGAAGATGCAAGGACAAGATTTTTATCAGGAGTGAATATTCAAACTCATCCCACGAAGCGCAAGTACCTAAACCGATATGGAGACTATGTCGAAATATAACCTAATGTATGTACAGTTCATTACAAAGGCGTTTTCATTTGCTTGGCAGGAATTGAGCTAAACGAAGTTGATCGGTTATAAAGTCTAGTAGTTTGAAAGAACATCATGGAAAGACGTTTAAAATGGTCTTGGCAGTCCAGAGTGGAATAGGGATGAGGTTTATGACGTGTGGGCGAATTGCAGTACTTTTAACTGAAAAGATTAATCACTGCTTTGTATTTCAGTAAGATAGACTTTGCAGATGAAATAGTTAACAAAGCAATAAATATTTAAGCATATCTCAAGAATGTTTGATGATGGTTTATCCTATGTCCAACCTCAGATGTTTAAATTATTGATGAAAATAGGGACGAAAACTGCACAACCTTCGAAGAGCTGAAATTTCCCGGTTCGAACCCATGCTGTGGAATTTTCTTTCCTATTTTCTTCAATAATTATGTAGTTTATTTATTCGCTTTTTCTGTATTTCGAACATTGATACTTTGACTTATTACTTTATAAATTTTGATATCGAAATTGTTCATGCCGCCATATATTATGCTTTTATCTTATACGATAACGAAAGCCATTGCGATATACGCTTCCAGACAGTGTAGTTCTGTATACTGGTGGCGAACCCTGGTGGTGGAATGAAACCCAACTAACCTGTAAAAATGGCAGGCAAACATGGAGAGAATTACTGTTTTGTGGTGGGATGTCATACAATGACTACAGTATCCCAAAATATATAGTATATAATATATATCTACTGTTCACTGGTGTTTTTTCGCTGATGACTAAGGAACCGATGGAATTATTAAGTACACCTTTTCGTCCGCTGCTTCTCCGTGGAGAGCTCTCTCTCTCTCTCTCTCTCGACCGTCCCCTCTGCGATCAGCATCCATTCCATAGCCTCATCCTAGGCTGTGTCCACTTTCCCCTCCCATCATTATGAGCTAAGACAGGAAAAAAAAAATAGAGCGAAGGAAAAGAAATAGCCAATATTCAGATATCTGCATTTATCCTCTTCCAGCTTCCCCTCTTATGCTAATCACATGCTTCAGCTAAGGGTCTCAGATTTGGAGCTCTTAAAAATCGGAGGCAAAAAGACGATCGCGCTAAAACAAGCACTCCCCTCCAGTTTCTTTAATAATATTCAAATATAAAGAGGAAACACCGTATAAATTGCAATTTTGCTCATGACAGAAAAGCAAAACAATTTCAATTTAAATGAAGATTACAAAACTATACTTAAATTGAGTTAAATTTAAAGTGACCTGCACATCACAATTGAAAAAATATTTATAACATGATTTATAAAATTTATATATATATTTTATCAATTTTTAAAGGTAATCAGCTTAATGAATAATTTGTAGATGTAATATTTTTCACTTGTTAAATAGTAGCTCAGATTTAATTTATAATTCAATAAAATTCTTTATGAATCGCCTGGATTCTTATTCTGTAGCTCCCCTGATTTACTTTTATCTGTGGAAATTGGACATGAGCTAATTTTTTAAAAATTTTTTCTCTCCTCACTGTTTTGGGACAAAAAATATCTCCCAATTATGCAGTTTATTAAAATTACACTTCAGTTGTATTTGCCTTTTGCCACCAGTATTTTAAAATGTTTACCGTTCAAAAGTGATAATTTTTGACGCTAGGTGATCGCTACTGCAGCGCACTAAACGACTATTTTGAAGCGTATATCGTATAGTATACGGTACATAATATACTGCTTAAATGTATGTTTTCTTCATGTATAAGATAATATATTGTTATATATTTTTTCTCCCGTCATGGATGAAAATACAAATTTTATTTGCCAACACATTATTTTTTTTTAAACATAAACCCAGAAGAAACTATATTTCATTTCGAAAGATTGGTAACTATTTCCAAGAAAATAAGATTGACGATTGTCAGAAACAAAATACGAACGAAATAAAAAATACAAGGAGAAATATGATTATCACATCTTCCAGTAGTCTGGGAAAGAGACATTGCTAATATCTTCAAAATTGACGTCAAGAACGTGCCTCGCATTACGATACTTCGTATGCCAGTTCATATTCAATGAGTTCTTCAGTATTCCATTCACAAGTTTATTGTCGTGAGTCTTCATCTTCTCTATCATAATCAAAAGGAGATCCTGTATAAACTTTCCGATATGGGCCATGTTTAAGTCCAAGTGGATGGATTGGTTTTTCACCGTCCTTCTGTCCAGCTGGGCAATGGTCCTCAGGGTAACATTCTGGAATGACTGTAGTTCACTCCATCTGGTTTTAGAGATAGTCGCCCACGCAGGCATGCCATAGAGGAGTATGGTCCGGATAATCGATTTGTACAGAAGTAGCTTGTTGTCAATGCTGAGGGCGCTGTTACGACCCATGAGAGCTATGAGAGCTATGATACTGTACTTAGCCCTCTTCGCATTATTCAGAGCATAGAACATATGCTGATTCCATGAGAGTCTTGAGTCAATGATAACTCCCAGATACTTGTAGTTGTCCACCCAGTCCAGTTTCTTATTGAACAGAACAAGAGAATCTGGGGGATGCTTGAGCTTTTTATTGAGGTACAAAGCCTTGCACTTTCCGACGTTAAGGTTCAACTTCCAGCAGTTAACCCAGTCTTCGAACTGCTTCTAGGCGCATTGCAGCCGAGTGATAACGTGAGCCGGCTGGTGTGCCCATGTTATAATGGCATTGTCATCCGCATAAAAATACAGATTACAATTATCGGGTTTCGGGAAATCATGTACAAAGTAATTAAATAGCACAGGCCCGAGGACAGAACCCTGAATGACACCGGCCTTTACAACACGGGGTGTGGAAAGATCTCCAACTTTGGCTTGATAGGATCTGCCGTCAAGAAAGGATTTCACCATCAAAATCAAATCGGCAGGGAACCCGTCTCTGATCATTTTGTAGACAAGGCCCTCATGCCGCACTTGGTCAAAAGCTTTACTGATATCGAGAAATACCACCCCACAGTACCTGGATAGGTTCATGGGGGTGCTCAGGTCTTCAACGAGCCTCCATATCTGCATCGGACAAGAGTGGTCAGCACGAAAGCCAAACTGCTCTTCCCGAAAAAGGTCATTTGCTAGACAGTGATCTTGGAATCTGACGAGGATCGTTCTCTCCAACACCTTGGACATCGTGGGTAGCAGGCTAATAGGTCGGTAACTCGCCGGAATTGCAGGATTTTGCCTCTGCTTGGGGATACTCAACACAATAGATTTCTTCCAAGCCACAGGGAAATAAGAAAATTTCCAGCAGTCGCTAATGATATTGGTGAGAAAGTCAATAAAGTTCTTTGGGAGATTCATAAGGGCGTTATTACTCACCTTGTCTCTTCCTGGAGCCTTCTTCTTTTTCAGTTTACTTATGATGTTGGCGATCTCTCCAGCCTCGATGTTGTACTTCGTTAAATGCTGCGGGACTTCATCAAAGTTGACAATACCTTCTTCCACACGCTGAGACATGAATCTGCAATGACTTGGGCCTTGTCCTGATCGGTTTGGACATAGTCACCTTGTGGAGTACGTAGTGGAGGAAGCGTATCATTCTTCCTCTTCTGTAAAGCTCTGACCATACTCCAAATGGAATTGTCGCGAACCGACAAGCTTTTGAGTTTTTCATTCCATCTAGCGTCGCGAAGCTCTTTTATATCCTCTTCGACTCTTCGCACTAGCCTGTTATACTTGGTTTTGAGCCAAGGTTCACGATAGCGTTGCCATAGTCTACGAGTCCTGTTTCTTTCAGAAATTAGGCGTTGGATTCCAGGAGTGAGTTGGATTCGATGAGGAGGTTTATTATCTGATGGATACTTACTAGCTTCTTTGGCACTGTTAATACATCTGGTGATGTCTTCAACACGTTGATTGATGTCCTCTGTACAGTAAGCAACGTCGGGATGGCAGCCATATTCCTTAAGAATATCTTTGTAGAGCTTCCAGTCTTGATGATGTATCAGTTCCTCTCGGAAATTTATGTCGACATTGTCAAAGTTCAACGCCACAGGCTTGTGGTCAGAAGAAAGGTAATCAATCGTGAAGATATTGTACGGTTTGAAGAAACCCTTCAAGAGCGAGATGTCCAAAACGTCACTACTAGGGGAGTGGTCGCAGTAGTAGGTGTCCTCCACAGGTCCAGCAGCGATGATATTATCTCTACCTTGTATGTACCTATAGAGAATCATGCCGTTGTAATTCTGCGTTCTGGAGTTCCAGCCTGGGTGTTTGGCATTTAGGTCACCAACTAGGACGACTGGAGTGTCACCACTGAAAAGTTCATCAAGCTCACTAATGTCAAGATAATGTTTAGGTGAATTGTAGAGCACCACGAACTTCACTTCACCAGAGGAGACGTCATTGATAATGATGGACGCCGATTCCATACCTCCATAAGACTTGGAGACCAATTCTTGGTGTTGAATTCCCTTCTTAATGATGATCGCAGCGCCCCCAGAAGCACATCTTGCAGCATTTGAAGCCATTCGATCCTTATGGTACACACAATAGCCAGGTAGCTTGAAGTCTTGGCTTGGTTTGAGGTGAGTTTCACAAAGGAAAGCAACTGAGTGTGTAATCGACAATCGAACAGTGTAGTGAAAAAGAAAGACGCGAGTGGTCCAGGAGCCAAGCTCACTTTGCACGCTCGCCCAAAAAGTAAACCAGAGGAAGTACACTGAACTGGGAGAGAAGCCTGATGAACCTCTTTAGTCCTCCAGAGATCGAGTCCCGAGAAGGGACGAGTCAGATTGTGGATTGACGAATAGAGTCCCCAAAAATCAGCAGGATCTAGAAGATCCAATAGTCGGGGAAGACGGCCTTGTTAACGTCATCAAAGCAGACATCCAGGACATGGCAGGGTCTTCGAAACCTGAGGGGACCCTTAACAGCGAGTGGGTGGTCCAGGATACCAGAAACCAGGGTGTTTTCATGATTCTCCATCTTGGGTAGCATGTTTTTTATAAGAGTCTGGACCAAGGTGCCTGTGTGGGTCATCCCCAGATCCTCATAGATAGAGTGGTTGTTGGCAACTCTTCTGTCAAGTTGGGCAATGGACCAGAGAGCAACATTTTGGAAGGTCTGGAGATCCTTCCACCTAGATTTGCAAATAGAAGCCCAAGCAGGCATTCCATGAAGTAAGATAGTACGAATCACAACCTTGTATATCAAGAGTTTGTTATCCACACCAAGAGCGCTGTTTCGCCCCAGAAGTGCAATCAAACTGAACCTCGCTTTCTTTGCTTTGTTGAGCGCGTATTGGACTTGGTCGTTCCAATTTAGTTTGGAGTCGATCATGACACCAAGATATTTGTAGCTTTTTACCCACTCAAGTTTCTTGCCAAATAAGAAGAGAGGCTTTGGAGGGTTTTTGCATTTGCGAGTGATAAACATGACCTTGCACTTTTTGACATTCAGCTTTAATCGCCACTTTGTGAACCAGCTCTCGCACTGATGTAAAGCTTTTTGTAGTCGAGTGATGACATATGCTGGGTTTCGTGCCCAGGTCATGATGGACCCGTCGTCAGCAAATAAGTAAAGATTACACTTTGTAAACTTGCGAAAGTCATGGATAAAGAAGTTGAATAATGCTGGCCCCAAGTTAATGCTGAGTGTGTAAAGAAACAACTCCTATTCATAGTGAATTTTAGCCAATAACAGATAAGGCACACAAACGGACAAATTATTGAAGGTTGAACCATGACCAATGACGGAAAAGGCCACACGAATGGGTAAATTCAGTGATTGGTCAAAGTTGAAAACCACTGAATCAGTTTGGAATCCCCTATAGGTCCCTTGTCAGAGTTAAGGAGGTCACTGCTGTTGGTAGAGTGGATTTCCATGCTCTCAAAAGCGTCCAGGACTCGTTGGTTTTTTATTGATCTTAAAAGTTTTAGGTTTTGTACAGAGAAATGATGTCCAGTGTCCAAGGAATGCTTTGCCATGGCGGAGAGGTTGTTTCTACCGAACTTCCGGTGGGCTAAATGTTCTTTGAAGCGGGTCATCATCTGGCGGGCCGTTTGTCCTCTATAAACCTTCGTACATAGAGAACATTTGATCTCGTAAATTCCTGAGTTCCGGAGTGGGGGAACCTTGTCCTTTGGGTTTCCAAGTAGAAGCTTTGCTTGATTTAAATTGCTATAAGAAAGAGAAATATTATGGGCTTTGAAAACCGAGTGTAAACCTTTTTTGAGCTGACTATTGTAAGGTCGTGAAATAGTGGTAGACTTCCTTTGGACATTCCTGAGAGTAGTGTTGTCTTTGATAAAGTTGACGAATTTCCTCCTCTTCAATATTCTAGTTAAGGTTCCTTGATTGTATCCGTTCTTGGTGGCGATTTTTCCAATCAGGGCAATTTCTTTTTTAAATTCCGGGTTATCTAGGGGAAGATTTAGTGCATGATCAATCATGGATGTAAAAGTTGAAATTTTGTGGTTCCAGGGGTGACTAGAATCAGAAGTTATAAAATTAAGACGATTTGAGGATTTGCGGTACACCTCAAATGTCAAGAATTTAGACTTCCTAACAACCATGATATCCAAAAAGGGCAGTTTCCCATCTACTTCCTTCCATATGTGAATTTGATAGTGGGAAAAAACTTATTTATATGTATAACAAATTTTTTGAATGTCTTTAAAATGGTCAACGTAATTCTGGATTAATTTATTAACAGGGTTGAGCTTAGAAATATGTGATTTCCATTTGATAGCGGGGTTGATGGCAAATCCCCTACGAATCCTTCTAATAGAATGAAAATTGAAGTCTGGAAATAAAGACAACACAGTAATCCTGTGGAAAAATAAGCTAAGCAAAATATTGAATAAAGATATACTAACAATGAGCTTTATATTAAACTCAACCAAATTATAAAAGGACGGATTAAAATTAGTTAAAAATCTTGCTAAAAAGGAATTCAGACTGGAACACTTGCGTTGAATTCTCCCGAGAATTTGAAAATCTCCAAACCAGATCCACGCACAATATGTAATTTTTGGAATTATAAACGCGTTAAATAAAATGTAAAAAGTCCTAGCGTCTGAAAAGAAGTGCGCAGATCTCTTAATCCTAGACGACGGGAAATATCAAGGTATATTGAATTCATGTGCATACCAAAGGAAAAATTGTCGCACAGGATAACGCCCAGATCTCTTATAAAATGCGTCCTAGTAAGCAAACTGTTATTAACACAGTAATCATGTATGAAAGGCGCAGTGGCACGGCTAAAAGAAACAACAAACGATTTTTGAGCATTTAAAACCAAACCATTATCACTGGCCCATTTACAGACTTGAGACAAAGCAAGCTGAATTCCCATATAATCAATCCACCCTTCAACAGCATGGAATAATTTCACGTTGTCAACTTGCATCAGAATTCTTGCATGCTGAGACGCGATCTTAGTCGGTAAATCGGCCACAAAGATATTGAACAGCAGAGGACCAAGGGGGGACCCCGGTGGAACTCCACTTCTGATAGCATACGCCGAACCAGATTGTTTGAGGTAGCGCAGATTGAAACTTCTGTTTCTCAACATCGAGCAGAAGCACTCAAGAGCAACAATGGATATACCAATGTATTTTAACTTCTCAATCAAAAGAGAAACATTGACCTTATCAAAGGCTTTCGAAAAGTCGAGAAACAGTGCATTTGCCTGTGTCCTACTATCCAAATTACAAGTTACATAGTGGGTAAATGAGGCAACGTTCGACTGAGTGCTTCTTATAGCTCGAAAACCGTGCTGTTCATCTGGCAAATAAGGCTCGACATAAAGCTTTAACTGCTCTGCAACCAGCGACTCCAGAAGCTTTGCTGGAAAAGGGATGATAGTGATAGGTCTATAGGCCTTTACACCAAACGACTCAGACTTTTTAGGGATAGGATTAATAATTACACTTTTCCAGGCAGTCGGATAATGGCCAGCAGTCAACGACGTATTGAACAGATGCAAAAAAGGAATAATCATACACTCTATGCATCCTTTAAAGATGTAGTCCGGTATATTTAAAGACGTACAGGCTTTAGAGGCTGACAATTTTCTTGCTCTGAGACAGCTTGCAGCCTAAAAGTGGAATTAACTCGTTGCCAACAAGCGGTAAGATTACCTGCATCTGCGACAAGAGTGCCATCATTGTCCATCGAAGCAGCGAATGAGGCAGCTAAGTTGGAAAGTTCATCATCATCTAGGTGTGTACACTTATGCTTACTCAAATTTAGAAGCTTTCTGGAGGTGTCCCAAAACATTCGTGGGTTTAAACGGACGAGTGATTCCAACGATCGAAAATAGCCTGCTTGTCCTCGCTCCATTGCTTTTTAAACGATTTTCTAGCTTCAGCATACGCAGCGTAGTCTTGAGGGTCCTTAGAAATTTTAAAAGTTTTGTGCATGCGTTGTTTAACGTGCCAAGTTTCTCTAGCACGCTCTGATATCCAGCAAGGAACGACTGAAATAGCGTCAATTGACAATAGTCAGGCTCAGCCTATAGAAGGTGTAAAGTATAGCGACCCGAATAACATCAGTAATCCCCTCCCATATTCTATCAACATCATTAGAAGCTAATATTCCACTCAAGGCACTATTCGATATCCTGGAAAAAAGCGATTTGAAATCGCCCCTGCGAAAACCGTAATCTGACTCCTGCGGGCGTTCATGGTTAACGAAGTATTCCTGAAGATAAAGAAGAATGGGAGGATGATAGTCGTCTGGAGCAACCAGAGCCTCTTCGGCACACTGTACAGTCAGTTCAGTATTTGAATAGACTTTATCAAGGTTGCCACCAAAGTTGTTGCGAACACGGTTTAGGTCAACCAAGTCTAGCTCCCGCAGCCAACTACCGACAATTAATTTCCGCTGCTTGCACAGATATGACTGAGGATTTACCTCACAACCATCAGAGAAATTGAAATCACCGACGATAACGCACTTAGAACGTAGACGAAGAAAATAATAAGACATATCGTCGAGAAAGATCTCCCAGTCCTGATTACACACTAGAGGGGGAATATAAACATTACAAATGATAAACGATTCCATTCGGCCGGAGAGCTGTCTAGAAAAAACCGCAATAACGTCGATCTCTTTGATGCTAGTAGACAGCGAACATTGATTCACTCTCAAAGTAGAAGGTACCGCGATCAACACACCACCACCTCGACGCTTAGAAGATCGATCACTTCTGAAAACCTTGAATCCGTCTCCAAAAAGAACGGAAGTCTGAAAAAGATTCATTCAGCCAGGTCTCAGTGAGGCAGTAAATCAGATCCGGCTTCTCATTAACAAAATCAAAAATCGGGTGTGTTTTCGTGCGCAGTCCATGCACGTTTTGATAAAATATCCCTTTAACCATGGAGTAAATTACCAGTCACCACCCGACTGTCATTTGGGTTGTATTCACTAAATGAACTGCCTCGTGTTCTCCTGATGAAACGATTTGTTATCATATAATTTCCCAATAAACAGGGATAAAAACACACCCTCAGGCCAGATAGTAGGATTAAATAATAAATCAAAATCATGTTGACTTATATAAAGAACAAAGGAAGAATACGTATGAAACTTCGATTTAATCTTGACGTATTTGTTGATAACTAAAGATGGAAAAATTCCGACAACAAAATCGCTGATATCCTTGGCTGAAATATTTGGCTGCGGTCTAGAAACAAATAACCTTTTATCTTTATTATTGACGCTACACGCTTTAATCAAACCATCACTGCTCACTCTAGTCCCAATCAGATTAGGTTTAAATCGACCACGCTTACCATTGTTTAATCGCTGGGCTCCGGCCGAAACAGAAGGCCTTCCAACAAAAGAATCTATCTTCTTACTAATTTCATAATCAGCTGCTTTATGCTGCACATCCATATACTTATAGCTCGAACTTATCCCACGCCCACTATCATGAAGATCTAATGCGCCGATAATTTTGTCAATTTTCCGATTGAGTTCTCGGTTTTCCTATTGTATTTTAGACGCGAGCTCAATAAATTCCTTTACAGAACTGATGAGTCCACGTATGGCATCTAGAATTTGACCAAAATTGCACTTATCTGGTGGTACAGACGCACACGATGACATAAAGCTTTGTTCATGCACGTTCTCGGTTGCTTCCTGACTATTGCTTTTATCTACGATGAAATCCGGGCAACGCCATGCTGATTTTGCACGCCAAATTTCATCCTTCGAGAGATTCACGCATTTAGCGTGGAAGAGAAGATGACAGTCGCCTAAACAAGCAACATAGGTTTGACGACCATGAATTGCTTTATTACATTCTGGGCAGAATCCAGTAGTACCCTGTCTACCTTTCTTATTATTTGCCATGCGAAGGAGCGAAGAGAACGAGCGATCACCCCTCGCCGCCACCTGGTGTATAATTAAAAGAAATTATTACACAATTAAAAAAAACAAACTTTGAATACATTTTAATTGAATATCTCATTAAAATAGATATTTATTTTAAATTGTGCACTTAATTTAAAACGTGAGAGAGAAGTGGGAGGTCTTGTATATTGCAACTTTCCATATTACAGCAAGGGAATTCTTCATTTAAAAAAAAAAGAAAGAAACGGAGAGTGATAAGTGAAGGCGAAGAATCTTTAATATGAAACGAAGATGGCGAAACCCCAATAATGTGTTAAAACATGTAATACAAAAAAAATGAAAAAGGATCTAATTTAATGATCTATAAAATTACTATTTCTCCGCAAATATAACTACGGAGATGAAATCGAATGAAATAGGATAATGAAAATTTAATTTTTATCATCATCAAACGCCACCAAAAGACTGGATTTAATGTAAAAGCTAGACCACATTAGAAGGTACGAATGAAAGTAAGAATTTATTTATTTTCTTCAAGAAATTTCTGGTGCTGTTATGTGACATGTTTCAACATGGGGGTGTCTTGTTAATCCATTTGTTTACGTCATTGTCAATAGAAATTTCTATTGTAATAATACAATAGAAATGATATAACAAAAACTAAAAAAAAACTAAAATAACGTAAAACACATACGGTAATATATATTACAATGCATAAAGAAATGATGGATTTCTACGTTGTAATATTTTACCTTTGCGTACTGCATGTAATTTATTTTTATTCAAAGATTTTCATTGATCAAATCATGTGCATGCTCTCATTTACACATTTCTTTTTCCGCACATAAATTGCAATGTACAAAATTGGATCACATTTTAGAATAAAACTTGCCTAATTAACCAATTAATCCAGGAGTCTATGACTCTTGTTTAATTAAAATTTTAAAAAACGTGTACCAAATTTAATCATAAATTTATCTGGTAAAACCTTTCATATTTTAATATAAAAAATGTGAATATCATTTTAATACGTATATCAGTAACCTACTTTAAAAAAAATTGCTAATTATTTAAAAAAAAATCCTAAAATCATGCTTTTTTTTGTTAATTTTTTTTTTTTTTTTACATCAGTTCAATTAATAATTTAATAAATGGTGAAAAAAATTATTAATTAATATCGGAGGTAATGGCGTGAAAAAATCCTCCTTGACCATTTTCCAATTAATAATTTAAGTTTATTTTATCATTTGAGTATCAAATTAAAAAGGAAGTCAAAAGCTTCCACCCTAAAAGGAGGAAAGAAGGGGAAAAGCAAAGAAAGGGGAAAGCCACAAAAATAGGGAAACCAAAGAGATAGAATACATCTCGTTGAGGGAAACGAGTTTGGAATTTGACCCTCGCAAACTTTTCGGAGCGAGGTGTCTCTGTCACGAGGTGTCTTGTAGCGAAATGTCGGTATCCCCAATTATCTGGAATACCGACATTTCGTTACAAGACAATTCGCGACAAGCAATTTGTTCCTGCGACAAGTCGTATTAATGAGATTTTAAAGATTATGTAAGATTCAAAAATGTTTATATTATTTACCATTTGCTTTTTTGATTGTATAATGGAAGTTGTAAAAATGATATTTCCATTGTTTTAACAAAAAAACGCAAGATTTTAGGATTTCTTCTATTTTAATCATGAGCGACGCTTTTTAAATAGATTAATCATAGAAAAAATGACCTCACATTCGCGTTTTTTAGGTTAAAATATGCAAGGTTTACTGCAAAAATTTATGATTCTTTTAATTTTAAGCTGTGAGTCTCGCAAGTTCATTGGAGCGAGCTGTGTTTGTCCCGAATTGTCTTGTAACGAAATGTCGGTATAGTAAAAACGCTTTTGGAATTGACTGTACTATCAGTTGGCTGTATCGGTTGTATGAAATAAAATGAACAAGTTTCACTGCAGTGTAACCTTAATTTTTGATCACCCATTGTATTATATTTATTGCCGACGCGTTTTGGTGTTACTATATTTTGGAAGCCTTGATTTAATAGTATCCGTATCCTCTTAGACTCTTCCGTTACATTAATTTATTAATGATACTACACCAATGGACATCGAGAGTTTTCTGATATATTGCTGGTAAACATTACCGTCTGTTTCTGGCCCATTGCTCAACGAATCCAAAATTAAGTTTAACTTCTGTATGCTTTTCAGTGACCTTACACTACATTGTTAAACCTAATGTTTGGAATCGCTAGACAACTGGCCAGGAACTGACGTCCTATTTAACAACTCTATTGTCCTAACACCATAAACATATCAAACGATTTTTCATAACAATTTGGAACCAATTAACATTGGACATACGAAATGAGATCTTGAACTGTAATATCAAGAATTGTTCTAATCATCGTCAACATGTTCAGACATAAATTCAAAAATGTTGCGTGAGCTAAGATTTGTTTCTTTTCTGTTTGGTGAATTTTATCGTAGTTTGGGCTGCAAAATTTTTAAATAAATATATAAATTTTCATTGTTAACCTATCAGGATTGCAAAAAACAGTGCACGGGAATCGTTAGCAGTTCAACAGAGATTATTATTATTTTTACTGTACAGCACTCCAATGGGCAATTTGAAAATGTTTCAAAGAAATGCCACCAGGGCAAATTGTAAACACGTAACTTGAAAGTGTTTTTCTTGTTTATTTCCTAAAGGAAGACAATTGGGTCATTCCACGTCAATTCAGGGAGAAATTTTATAGTTTCGGCACTGACCTTTCGGATTTTAATGAAATTTGGTATATATAATTGCTTTAGGCAATTGGTAATGAATGCCAAATATGTTTTTTATTTTTATCCAAGTTACGGACAAATTTTCGAAATTTGAGTGGGGGGGGGGGCCCCCCCTTATCTATGAAGTACTGTAACTTTGGTTGTATTTTACTTAGAAATATGTGATTGGTGACATATAAAAGCTCTTTAATTGTGGATTCTATATGAAATTTTTAAAATTATATTACGCATGCGCAAACATTTGAATTTAATAAAAATATTTTTTTATGCAAATTTCTCAAATGGTGGGTATTTTTTTTCGTTAAACATTATTAAGATCTTACACATATTTTCATAAAAACAATACAAAAAATTAAAAACTGTGTTTTGCTCCATTTTGAAGATATTAATTTTTAAAGCTCCAGTTCCAAGCCACAATACATCGTTTGTATGTTACAGTTCTTCAGATGGAGAAGACATCCTAAGAAATATAAATTTTGTGGTAACTTCCGATTGTCTTAAACATTCTACACCTGTTTTTTACTCCTTTCAATGTGAACTCATTAAGTTTTTAAAAGAAAATTCAATGAATGTAGAGAAGATACAAGGATTGGTCGAAAAGTAATGCCTGCATGGCTGTGACGTGTGACCGCTAGGGTGAACGCGTCGGAGAGGATATCCGGGGTTGTTGTCGAAACCAGGATTGAATGGCAGCTTTGGACCATCTTCTGCAGTATGATCAGGCCTGAGTATGATAACGCTCGCCTGCAAACAAATCGCTACATATAAGAGCTGCTGCAGTGCCTGAAGTTCAAAGATGAAAGAGATTGCACCTTGCGACTTTCGCCATTTCCCAAAGAAGAAAAAGCACCTTAAGGGACATTCAATCCCTGATGACGAGATGGAAGGGCAGTTGCATGTTGTGAAACACTCTGATCAATATGGATATTGAGATTCGCTGAACTTCAGTTGTGATTTCCTCCTTCAGCTCAGGCAAATTGTGCGGATTGTTTGTATTAGGCCTAGTTTGCATACACTTTACCTTTCAAGGCACCCGAAAGGAAGAAATCGAGAGGTGTGGTCTAGCGAGCGTGCAGGCCAGATGCCACATGAGAT
The DNA here is from genome assembly GCA_023313115.1 of Rhysida immarginata. Taxonomy (NCBI): domain Eukaryota; kingdom Metazoa; phylum Arthropoda; class Chilopoda; order Scolopendromorpha; family Scolopendridae; genus Rhysida; species Rhysida immarginata. The sequence goes on along the minus strand of JAHWFO010050745.1, from coordinate 1,359,288 downwards.
GATTCGATCAGCAAAGGCGTCTTGCAGAAAGTGCATTGATGTGTGTGCTGTACACGTTTCCATGCACTACTGCACACTACCTTTTGAATCACCCTATATAATGAAGCCTGTATCAACTTCACCTGCCGCTGCAATTCATCTCGTCCTTCAGGGTAGTGTTTTTCCTAACTACTCGATATATCGATATATCGGATTACTTTCAAGAATTGGTATCGGGTATTTCTACCGATACTTGTTTGTATCGATACCAAATGGGCATCATCCTTTTGAAGGTATCGAATCGAAGGACGATACTATCGAGTTAGAAAAAAAAAACGCGAATTGACAGGGGAACGAATTTCACCTCTGAGCTCATGAAAGAAATCTGCTCACGATTAGGCATAAAGAAATTACTCATGACAGCATTTCATCCATCCGGGAACTGATAAAGTATTGATGCTGAAAGTGTTCGTTACTTTTTTTGTACTAAGTATCAAATACTCGATACTCTCTGAGTATCGATATATATATATATATCGATACTTTTCTTTTAAAAAACGGTCCATTATTTTATACTTTATCATATTTTTTCCAATAGTTTAAAGCTAACAAGTAAAATCACAGCCATATTCTGCCTTTTCCAATTCTTTAATTCCAAAAACTGTCATCAATACCTTGCAAAAACAACATGTTCAATTTTCTTGGACTTAATCTGTTTCTAGTTGGGCTTACAATTCTTCCTGCTCGAGAAAACAAACACTCTGAAGGCACAGAGGTAGCCAAAACACATATATACTGCAGAACAATTATGTACGCATTTGGGTAGATTGTAGCCAATGCTTGCCATTCTTTTAATGGATTGCACATTCTACTTGAAAAATTTTTATTTAGGTTTTGTCTTAGCTCAACTGGCATACCACCTGCTTCATCGTCAGTCTGATGAGCCTTGTTCACCAATTCGTCATGAATGCTCCAAATAGAATAAGATAATTTCAAGTCTCGCTTCCACTTTGCTTATATAGTTGTCTTCAATGTCTCGCTTCCACTTTGCTTATATACGTTTTTCTTGGTGTTATTAAAACATCAAAGCCTAAGACTGGGTCTCTACCAAAGAATAGCACGAAAGGACTCTCTCTTACGGAATAATGAGGTGTTGTATTGTAGCTGAATACTATGTATGGAATCCAAGAATCCCAATCGCGCTGGCTTTGATGTTCATCATGTTTCAGAGCTCCAATCAGGTTTCTATTCATACTTTCAAGCATTCCGTTCCCGGATGGATGAAATGCTGTCGTGAGAAATTTCTTTATGCCTAATCGTGAGCAGATTTCTTTCATGAGCTCAGAGGTGAAATTCGTTCCACTGTCAACTCGCGTTTTTTTTTCTAACTCGATAGTATCGTCCTTCGATTCGATACCTTCAAAATGATGAGAAAGGAAGGATAATAGGACCTTTTTTTCATTCTCCACATACAAATCTCGAGAAAATCAATTTTTTGATTAAAAAATTTGAGGGGAAGTAAAAAGTGCAGATAAAGAGGTAAAAATAGATGACCGCAGGGTCTGCAACTTGCCTTATCCTACACGAAGGAGGGCGATTAACTTCTTGTTAATAAATACACTATCTAGCCAAAAGTAGCACACATACACAAAAGAAAAACTTTTTTGGACATCTTGGTATTCAACAGTTGTTCTTAGGTAATTAAGACATGCTGATTAATAATACGCAAACCGTTTCTCTCTATCACCTCTCGTTTTTAAACCTGAAGTTCAGGATAACTTAGAAGTGATTGAATGTGAGGAAGTGTAAAGTAAATATACTTTCTTTATAACTAACAATTCGACATCATAATGAAAATTTATAGTTTCTTACAATATTATCTTTTTATTTAACAGGTGCTCAATAATTTTATGACTTCTGAAAAAAATATCTGAAGATCTTGAAGAAATTTTGCATAAATTATCTTCAAAGCATGAGGAAGGTCACTGTCTACCTCAGATTTCGGAAAAATAATAATTATCGATAAAAAATCGATATTCATGATCATGGCAGGGCATATTAATGAGAAATATCTCATGACCAACAATGCAAGGAAAAGTTTGTGCAATAATACGTATAAACCATGGTGTCAACACGCAATGCACCAACAACTAGGCAGGGATCAACAATATATATCCCATGACCACCAATGAAAGTCAAAATTTGTAAAAATGCATAGAATTTCTGTTATTCAGGCTTTTCTTAGAAAAGAGAGTTCTTAGTACTTAACAATTTTTTGAAAATCTTTAAAATTCATCAGTAACTGGAGATAATGGAATGTTAGCAGACTATTGAGAAAGAGTGCAAAGACGACAGAGAAAGCACTCTTTTAGCTCCGTGCTATATTGAGCAAATGGTAAGCAGATCAATAGAAGATTCGGCGATCGCTAGACTACGAGAAGAGATGAATGGCCAAGTTTTGATTCAAGACTTCCAGAGAAGAAAGGGAATTGCAACAACATCCAAGTGTAGATCTAAAGTAAGATTACGTGAGTGAGAAATTACTTAGACTAGCAGTGGCATCCTTGGAGAGGTCCTTCCATTGTGAGCCTTTAAAAAAATTTTTTTCAAATGTTTAATAAGAATTTTTACTGTATTAATTTTAAGCGTTTTCATGTGTTTATTTTTAAGATATTTCAAAATTTATTCCAAGAAAAAAAGAATGAGCCACACAGCGGTTATCACCTAGCTTATTTGGTAGCACAGCAGATCCAAACATTTCCTAAAAATATATTTTGACTATATTCTTTGGGAAAGTGTACATTTTGGAAACTGTAATGCTGATAATAGGATGACTGAACGTTCATTTCCAAGAATTATTTATAACGAGCATAAAATGATGATGCAGTGACATAATATTAATAAGGCAGCGTCTATTTTTGAGGCAAAGGAGTCACGCGTGTCGCCTTTGAGCTCCGGTATATCACCTCGACTTCCTGTTTTTCGTATTTTTCGTAGAATGCGTAGTCCCTTTGCTCTGAGTGGTATTGATTGAGTTATTATTTAACCAATTGGGAGTTATAATTTAATTTTTTGAGATCTATCTCTTTACCCACAAGTGTAATTAACCCGGGCAACGCCGGGTACCTCTGCTAGTTATCTCTTCTATATATATATAAAGAAGGATGCTTGTTTGTGGGTATTGAATACAAATCTTCAGTTTTATTCCGATCTTGATGAAATTTTGCATACTTTACCTTCAAAGCATGAGGAACGTCACTGTCTACCTCAGATTTCGAAAAAATAATAATTATCGATAAAAAATTTATATTCATGATCATGGCAAGGCATATTAATGAGAAATATCTCATGACCAACAATGCAAGGCAAAATTTGTGCAACAATAGGCCTGTCGTGTTTGCATCAACAATGGTGTCTACGCGCAATTCACCAATAACAATAAGCACAAAATGATGATGCAATGATAAAGCTATCCTTTCCAAGAATTTTAACAATGAACATAAAATGATGCAATAAGGATGAGTTTCAATTTGTAACAATGCATAGAATTCCTGTTATTCAGGCTTTTCTTAGAAAAGAGAGTTCTTAGTTCTTAACAATTTCTTGCAAATCTTTAAAAATGATCATAACTGGAGATAATGAAGAGTTAGCATATTATTGGGAAAGAGTGAAAAGACGACAGAGGAAGTACTCCTTGAGCGACTGCTAGACTACACAAAGTGATGAATGGCCAAATTTTGCTTCAACATATCGGGAGAAGAGTGGAAATTGCAACAACATCATGTGTACATCTGAAGTAAGATTACGTGAGTAAGAAATTATTGGAGAGTTCCATCCATTGTGAGCCTTTAAAAATTTTTTTTCGAATTTAAATTATAAATTTTTACTGTATTAATTCTAAGCATTTTAATATGTTTAAATTTAATTTAATTGTTTGAGATTGTTCTGTTTACGTACAAATGTAGGCAACGCCGGGTACCTTTGCTAGTATATGTAGATAGAAGAAGGATGTTTGTTGTTTGTTTGTGGGTACTGAATACAAATCTACAGTTTTATTACGTTCTTGATGAAATTTTGCATACTTGACCTCCAAAGCATCAGGAAGATTACTGTTTACCTCAGATTTCGGAAAAATAATAATTATCGATAAAAAATTTATATTCATGATCATGGCAAGGCATATTAATGAGAAATATCTCATGATCAACAATGCAAGGCAATGTTTGTGTAACAGTAGGTATCAACAATGTTATCAACACGCAATTCGCAAACATCTGCACGGGCCAACAATATACTAAGTCTGTCTCCCCCCTTTTATTTTTTGAACCGAAGCAGATGTCAATTTTGATGAATCCAATGAATAGGAAGTTGTGGGTGGCCTATCCCCTGGTGCACTTTTCATCATCCCAAATATGCAAATTAGGACACATTCAAAATTTATCTCAAAAACCGTAAGGGATAGAGAAAAAATCCCAATTGCAAACTTGTTCAGCATAAAAAAACAAACAAAACAAAAAAAAAATATCCAAATCAGACCAACGGTTCCCAAAAAAAGTTAAAAAAAGTAAATAACCATCTCAAACTAAAAAAAGCCAACTGGGCCAGACCAAAGCGAATCATGTTGGTAACACTCTAAAGGGTATGTCCCACATGAGCCCTTCAGCACCAATGCACAACTGAGCACGTAGTTTCAAAGATGCCATCACTCTTGTTACCATATCAGATGTAATGGATTGGCAGGCAGTCTGAATTCACTGTTGCAAATCCAGCATAGAAGTTGGCTGAGTGGCATAAACATTGTCCTTAAGGTAACCCCACAAAAAGAAGTCATATGGGGAAAGATCTGGTGATCGTGCAGGCCAATGAATTGGGCCACCCCGGCCGATCCACTGACCTGGAAACATTGCATCGAGATGATCACAAGTAGCTGCCGCTGAATGGGCTGGAGCCCCATCATGTTGATATTATACCTTTCGAGGTGATGCTAAAGGAAGCTCATCTGCAAATTCTGCCATTACAACAGTTATTATCATGTCTCTGTATCGTGCAGCTGTCAACGCCCCTTCGTTGAACAATGGACCAACCAATCCACCATTGATGACTCCACACCAGACATTCACTCTCCAATTCACCTGGTGCATAGCTTCTCGTATCCATGTAGGGTTTTCTGTTGCCCAATAATGGAGATTGTGTTTATTAACCAGACCATCTCGAGAGAAGCTGGCTTCGTCTGACCACAAGACCCAATTGAGAATGCCTGGGTCATCGTCGATGTGATTTAGCAGCCAATAGCAGAACTCAAGACGAAAATCGTAGTCTGTTGGCTTCAATCCTTGGTGGCAGTGGACATGATAAGGGTGGAATCCATGCATATGAAGTAATCCTAATACTGATTGATGACTGCAGCCAGCTTCTTCAGCAACTGATCGAGTACTACAATGAGGATTAGCATAAACAGCAGCTAAAATGGCTGTGCTGGAGTCCTCTGATGTGACATTTGTTGGTCTACGTTGCCGGGTCTGATGACTGACACTTTCTGTTTGCTGAAATCGTTGAACAACCTGGCGAATTGTCTTAAAAGTGGGAACTCTAGCATTGGGATATCTAACTTGGTATTCCCTGGCTGCACCTTTGTAATTATGTGCAAATCCAAAACATAATACCATACCAACCATTTCTTATCTACTGTATTCTGCCACTTTTCAGACCTGATTGGCAGTTTCTTCCCCATTCATCAAAAAGCTTCAGCAATTAAAGGGCTAGTGGATAAAACTCAACAGGGGGGGACAGGAAGATGCAAATGCAATATGAGTGCCAATTAGCATTTGCAATTAACTTTTTTTTGGGAACCGTTGGTCCGATTTGGATGATTTTTTTTTGTTTTGTTTGTTTTTTTATGCTGAACAAGTTTGCAATTGGGTTTTTTTCTCTATCCCTTACGGTTTTTGAGATAAATTTTGAATGTGTCCTAATTTGCATATTTGGGATGATGAAAAGTGCACCATGGGATAGGCCACCCACAACTTCCTATTCATTAGATTCATCAAAATTGACATATCTGCTTCGGTTCAAAAAATGAAAGGGGGGGGGGACAGACTTATGGACCACCCTGTATATCGCATGACCAACAATGCAAGGAAAAGTTTGTGCAACAATAGGTATTAACCATGGTGTCAACACGCAATGCACTAACACAATGCGAGGATCAACAATAAATAAAGATAAAATATTTAAAAGATTGTCACTGTATCAGATTCTCACAACTATTATTTATTGTTTCCAAAGAAAATAATGAAAAACAAACAACAACAAGAATGAGAATTTATAAAAATAGAAATTAAGCTGTCCCATAAGTATAGGACCAGCATCACTTAATGCCCAATAAATCATCTCTTTTTTCAATATTTTTGAAAATTCGGTTTGGCATAGTTGTGACCAGGTTTTGCAGATAATCTGAATTAATTTCTTCCCATGCATTCAACACAGCATACTTTAATTCTTCTATATTGCTGTACTGTTTACCACCTGCGTAAACAGATCTGGTTTAAGCGCCCCATACATTTTCTACTGGATTGATATCTAGAGATAGGGGAGGCCAGTACATAATTTGCACCCAATTTGCTAAAAACCACTCATGTGTTGTTTGCACGGTGAACTGGGGCATTATTTTGCTGGAAAATCCATGTGGTCCCTCCAATCTTCTCCTCAAACGGTGAAAAATGTATATCAAGCAGATCTTGGTAATCTGAAATCTCTGTTCTTCCACTAACAATAGCTAAATTGGTTCTACCATTCCATCCGAAGCCAAGCCAGACCATAAGTGATCCTCCTCCCTGTTGTCATTTGAACTACATTTCTTCTGACCTCCTGATGTCCTGCCAGTAATTTTGCCAGCCGTCTGGCGCATGTAAGTTGAATTTTTTCTCCTCTCTCTTCCAATCTTCTGTCCAGAACATCACTGACTGGGCAAAGGCCAACCGTTTCTGCTTGTGGTGCAGTTGGACTATAGTTGCATTGCTGTTTTCTTCTCGTGTACAGAAGCGAAGATTCCTGCTTTACAATCCGTTGCACAGTTGATTTTGATACCGGAACTTCTTCAGAATTGGCCACCTCACGTAAAGATGTTGTGAGGTCTTTCATTTGTTTAATAATCGCCCTTTTTTGTCGATTAGTCGTCTTCTGAGGTCTCCCAATCTCTTTTTCTGGCCATACTGAGCACCAGCTTTCAAATATATAAGTACAGCTTTATGTGACCGACTTAAAGCCTTTCCTATAGCTCGTTCGCTCACGCCAGAAGCTTTCAAAGCATCAATTTGACCCCTTTCATAGTCTGACAAGGTGGTGTTACGCGGCATTGTGTTTAAGTGTCTTGTTTACAGCCACTTGAAAGTTTTTGTGGAAGGCAACACTATTAGGTAATCACCAGTGTCATCTATTCACTGATTAATCACTGCTTTGTTAATTTGTTCTGCTCGAAAAACGGCATTAAGTGATGGTGGTCCTATACTTATGGGACAGCTTAATTTTTATAAATTCCTATTCTTGTTATTGTTTGTTTTCCATTATTTTCTTTGGAGACAATAAATAATATTGATAAAAAAGTAATATTCTTTCATCAATAATTTAACCATCTGAGGTATGGCGTGTAAAAAATCTTAAAAGACCATCCGATAATTATTCTTTAATAAATAATATTTGTGAGAATCTGATACAGTGACGATGTTTTAAATACGAGGTATTTTATTTTGTTTCTTGCAGACAAGGGAAAATATGGGTGGTTCTATACTTATGTGACGCACCTTATATATAATGAAGGATGTTTGTGGGTTTGTTTCTTATACAAATCTACAGTTTTATTCCGATCTTGATGAAATTTTGCATGCTTTACCTTCAAAGCATGGGGAACGTCACTGTCTACTTCAGATTTCGAAAAAATAATAATTATTGATAAAAATTTTATATTCATGGTTATGGCAAGGCATATTAATGAGAAATATCTCATGACCAACATTGCAAGGCAAAGTTTGTGCAACAATAGTTATCAACACGCAAGCACCAACACTATGCACAGACCGACAATATATATCTCATGACCAACAATGCAAGGCAAAGTTTGGGCAATATAGATAAGTTTCCATTTGTAACAATGCATAGAATTCCTGTTATTCAGACTTTCCTTAGAAAAGAGAGTTCTTAGTACTTAAAAACTCTTGAAAATCTTTAAAAATGTGCAGTTACTGGAGATAATGGTGGCTTAGCAGACTATTGAGAGAGAGTGGAAAGACGACAGAGGAAGCACTCCTTAGCCCCGTGCTGTATTGAGCAAATGGTAAGCAAGTAAATAGAAGAATCGGCGACCGCTAGACTACACAAATTAATGAATGGCCATGTTTTGCTTCAAGACATCGGGAGAAGAGTGGGAATTGCAATAACATCAAGTGTACATCTAAAGTAAGATTACGTGAGTAAGAAATTATTTACACTAGCAGTGGCATCCTTGGAGAGGTCTATCCATTGCGAGCCTTTAAAAAAATTTTTTTTGAATTTTCATTAAAATATTTTTATTGTAATAATTGTAAGCAGTTTCATGGGTTTATTTTTAAGATATTGCAAAATTTAATCCAAAAAAAAAATTCGAGCCATGCCGGGGTTATCACCTAGCTTATTTGGTAGCAAATAATCCAAACATTTCATAAAAATATATTTTGACTATATTATGTGGGAATGTGTATATTTTGGAAACTGAGATGCTGATGATGCGATGATTGAACGTTCGTTTACAAGAATTCATAATAATGTACATAGAATGATGGTGCAGTGACAGGACATTACTAAGGCAGCGTCTATTGATGAGGCAAAGGAGTCATGCTAGTCTCCCTTGAGCTTCCTATCAAACGTGCAGACGACTGGCAAAAATTTATATGTCTGGAAAGGAAAGACAAAGATCAAGTATTGATCAGAGAAACTCTGCAACCAAAACTGAAAAAGTACATGGGCATTTGAAACATCTGAGCATCGGGAGTACCGAATAAAGCAAGAGGGTATAGGAGCTTTTACGTCCAGGGCGAGAAAAACTTGAGTCTAGAATATCTGGTGATGGTCCGCAGTGGTGAGGCAAGTCAAGAAGAGTTTATACCGGTAAATCAATTGAATTCCCGGTATATCAATTGAATTCCTGTTTTTCGTATTTTTCCTAGAATGGATAGTCGCTTTGGTTTTCTGCTGTATTGATTGATCTATTATTTAACCAATTGGAAGGTATAATTTAATTTTTTGAAATCGTACTGTTTACCTACATGTGTAATTATCCCGGGCAACACCGGGTACCTATGCTAGTAATAAATAATAAAACGTAACTAACTGAATGGTCCCAAGGTTGCACGCTTTCTCTTCCCTGTACGAGTAGTCAAGTTCCTACTACCTGACTCCCGCTGCTTGGAGCTCAAGCTTTAAAAATTAATATCTTCAAAAAGGAGCAAAATATAGTTTAGAATTTTTTTGTATTGTTTTTATGAAAGTATTTGTAAGATTATATTTTTTAACGATAAAAAATACCCGCCATTTGAGTAATTTGCATAAATAAAATACTTTTATTAAATTCAAATATTTCAAGCTTAATATAATTTTAAAAATTTCATATAGAATCTACAGTTAAGGAACTTTCATATCTCGCCAATCACATCTAAGTAAAGAACAACCGAAGTTACGGTACTTCATAGATAACACCCCCACTGAAATTTCGAAAATTTTAAATGTCCGTAACTTCCATAAAAGTGAAAAAAAAATATAATATTTGGCATTTATTATCACTCCCTAGGGCAATTGTATATACCAAATTTCATTTAAATCCGAGAGGTCAGCGCCAATGCCTACCTAATGCCTGACCCAATTTGAAAAAACATTTATATAAAAGACTTCACTTTTTCCAATACTTATGCAAACACAACCTACTCGACTGATGCTTTCTATTTAAGTTTTTGGCCAGTCCCTGAGTGCACTCATTTCCAACCATGTATGGAAAATGAGAGAACGACCATTAACTTTGTGACGTCTCCACCCTCCAGTTAGAGTGCATGTGCACGAACTTAATTGACTAGAAGCTGGAGAGTGGGTAAGTCAAGGGTTCGGGAGCAGTGGTGCAGAAATGCGGTGGCTCAGATTTGTACGCTTATTTTACGTTTCTTTTTATTCTCACTAAGCATGTATACAGTATTACACGAACAAAACGACAGTTTATTACTAAGACTCAAAGGGGCCGCTGTGACATACAAGGTGCGCTATACCATCTTTGTATATATGATAATCGTATTCTATTCTAATCGAAACGCCTGCACTCTTGTGCATGTTGCCATAAATTGTCACAGGTTACCCCGGCACAGACTATGCGGTGTTCTGTGAAGAGGGGTATGATTCCCCACACAGAGCCGCCAAGTCTGTACAGAGCGATCTCGCTCCCCCGAAGAAAGTATTCCATTTACGCACGCAGGAAAGTATTCCATCTTTATTATCAGAGCCAGAGGGAGGTACCGTGACCACTCTTGGTGGGAGCAAGTCAAAACAAAACTCGCAGGTGAGTGCCCTCAGCGTCTGTTCTGCAACACGTGATTATGCACTCACGGCACAGTCGCTCGCGCTCAAACTTGTTGCTCCTCTCTGTACCAAATGCTTGCTGGGATACCTGCATAGCCTCACCATGTCTCATGCCAAGGTGCAAATTAATCATGCACTATACTAGTTATTATAACTATGATTGACAGTGGCATTGAGTAAGAATTAGAACCTATAATGGTCCTTCACAGGGAGTGCTCCTCTACACTGTGCACGCTAAAAGTTAACCAAAAATGGGAGGTACCAAAGTCACGTGCGGGTTGTCCCACATAAAGTTTTCTACGCCTACTTGCTTGCTGTGCCGAAAAAGTTAAAGAAGTTAACACTCACCACTGAAGACGACTACCGTTTCATTACCATACAATTATTATGCACCGCCCCCAACTCGCTCTTTACTCCGCTTAACATCACTTCGTGCGCATTGACTCTCCACGGCGTCAACATTAGCCATTGCTCCGTCGTCGCTCAGCTTATGCGACACTCACGTTAACTTTCTTGAGCATTTCTAAACAAACTCAACTTAATTCAAAATACTGATAATTCAAGAAATACATTTTTATCGAAACATCTAAGACAAATTTAGATCTGAGTACTTAAACATTTCATTCTAGCGCGAACTTCATATTGGAACGTTCGAAAACGCGACACAGTCAGCACAGCGAAACACATGTGTGCTTGGCTCGGAAGCTGACGCTGGAAGGAACACAACACAACAACGGGAAAAAACACTAGACACGCACAACAAACAAAACATTCACTCAGTCCAAAACCACTTTTTCGCCGAAATTTCTACGCAACAATTCTCTGTTGGAAGCTGCGATGATCTTCCTAGATATCGGCGACAACAATCACAGCCACCAACAGAGCACACACACGAAACACAAACCGCTCGCAAGAATCTCTTTTCTTCTCTATATATATAAAGAAGGAAATTTGTTTGTGGGTTTGTTTGTTTCTTATGCAAATCTACAGTTTTATTCCAATCTTGATGAAATTTTGCATACTTAACCTTCAAAGCATGATGAAGGTCACTGTCTACCTCAGATTTCGGAAAAATAATAATTATCGATAAAAAATCGATATTCATGGTTATGACAGGGCATATTTTTTTTATTTGATCCAATACGATTTGATCCAAATATCTCATGACCAACAATGCAATGGAAAGTTTGTGCAACACTAGGTATCAACAATGGTATCAACATGCAATTCTCAAACACTCAGCACGGACCAACAATATAAATCTCATGATCAACAAGGAAAGGCAAAGTTTGTGCAATGATCACGCTTTTCTTAGAAAAGAGAGTTCTTAGTAGTTAACAATTTTATGAAAATCTTTAAAAATGATTATTAACTGGAAATAATGGGAAGTTAGCAGACTATTGAGAAAGAGTGCAAAGACGACAGACAAAGCACTCCTTTAGCTCCGTGGTGTATTAAGCAAACGGTAAGCAGGTCAATATAGGAATCGGCGATCGCTAGACTACAAAAAGAGATGAATGGCCAAATTTTGATTCAAAACATCGAGAGAAGAAAGGGAATTGCAACATCATCAAGTGTACATCTAAAGTAAGATTACGTAAGTAAGAAATTATTATTATTTAGACTAGCAGTGGCATCCTTGGAGAGGTCCATCCATTGTGAGCCTTTAACAAAAATTTTTCAAATTTTTATTAAGAATGTCTACTGTATTAATTTTAAGCGTTCTCATGTGTTTATTTTTAAGATATTCCAAAATTTATTCCAAAAAAAAAGTCCGAGCCACGCTGAGGTTATCACCTAGCTTATTTGGTAGCATAGCAGATCCAAACATTTCCTTAAAATATATTTTGACTATATTCTGTGGCAAAGTATATATTTTGGAAACTGAAATGCTGATAATGCGATGACTAAACGTTCGTTCCAAGAATTTATGACAATGAGCATAAAGTGAAGATGCAGTGACAGAACATTAATAAGGCAGCGTCTAATGCTTAGGCATAGGAGTCACGCGTGTCTCCCTTGAGCTCCCTATCAAACGTCCAGATAACTGGCAAAAATTTATATGTCTGGAAAGGAAAGAGAAAGAACGAATATTGGTTAGAGAAACTCTGCAACTAAAACAGAAAAAGCTATATGGGCGTTTGAAACATCTGAACAATGGCAGTTTCGAATAAAGCAACAGCGTATAAGAGCTTCTACGTCAAGGGCAAGAAAAACTTGAGTCTTAAGTATCTGGTGATGCTCCGCAGTGGCCAGGCAAGTCAAGAAGAGTTTAGATGCCCTGATATATCACCTGGACTTCCTGTTTTTCGTATTTTTCGTAGAATGGATAGTCCCTTAGCTCTGCGTTGTATTGATTGAGTTATTATTTAACCAATTGGGAGTTATAATTTAATTTTTTGAGATCCATCTCTTTACTTGCAAGTGTAATTAACCCGGGCAACGCTGGGTACCTCTGCTAGTCTTCTATATATATAAAGAAGGATGTTTGTTTGTATGTGGGTTTGTTTATTTTTTATACAAATCTACAGTTATTTCCGTTCTTGATGAAATTATGTGCTTGACCTTCAAAGCATGAGGAAGGTCACTGTCTACCTCAGATTTCGGAAAAATAATAAATATCGATAAAAAATGATATTCATGGTTATGCCAAGGTATATTAATGAGACATATCTCGTGACCAACAATTCAAGTCAAAGTTTGTGCAACAATAGTTATTAACAATGGTGTCAACACGCAATTCACAAACACTCTGCACAGACCAACAATAAATATCTCATGACCAACAATGCAAGCAAAAGTTTGTGTAACAATAGGCCCATCGTGTTCGCATCAACAATGGTATCAACGCAATGTTGTGCAATGTTAAAGCAAATCTTTCCAAGAATTATTACAATGAACATAAAATGATGATGCAATATGGATAAATTTCAATTTGTAACAATGCATAGAATTCCTGGTATTCAGGCTTTTCTTAGAAAAAAGAGTTTTTAGTAACTTACAATTTCTTGAAAATCTTTAAAAATGATCAGTAACTGGAGATAATGGAGAATTAGCAGACTATTGAGAAAGTGTGGAAAGACGACAGAATAAGCACTCCTTTAGCTCCGTGCTGTATTGAGCAAACCGGCAGCAAGTAAATAGAAGAATCAGCGACCACTAGACTACACAAAGTGATGAATGGCCAAGATTTTCTTCAAGACATCGAGAGAAGAAAGGAAATTGCAACAACATCAAGTGTACATCTGAAGTAAGATTACGTGAGTAAGAAATTATTTAGACTAGCAGTGGCATCCTTGGGGAGGTCCAGCCATTGTGAGCCTTTAAATTTTTTTTTTTCTAATTTTCATTAAGAAATCTACCGTATTAATTCTAAGCGTTATCATGTGTTTGTATTTAACATATTGCAAAATTTAATTTAATTTTTTGAGATTGTTCTGTTTACCTACAAGTGTGATTACCCCGAGCAACGCCGGGTACCTTGGCTAGTACCGCAATGAAACGATTACAACACTGACGATAATTATCTAAAATAATGAGCAAAAATTTTATCCCACTTTATTATAATTACAGTAAGATTACTTTTTATGAACTAGAGCACTAATACGAACAACAAACCGCAATAGTAAGCCTTTCACTACCTTCCCCACCCATGTGGGTGCTCGCAGAGAACTTATTGCCAACTCCAAAAATAACAGGTAAGTGCATTTAATTTACTAAAAACTTGCCCCTTCGCCGGACCCATGTGACTTCCAACCAACATGGAATATCACAACTTCTCGATATAGTAGCAGAAGGAGTCGGGGTTCACCGTCATTCTGGAATGTGGAGGGCGTGTGATTTCATTTCTCAACTGGCACGCCCAAAAGATCAAAAGTGCCAGCACGTTATTCCAAAAGACGCTATGTAGGACATGTGTACATTTTCTCCTGATTACATCCCTTCCACATTCTAGAATGACGCTATATCGGACTGGTGTACATTCTCACCTGAACACACACCATACATGAAGACGCTGTAACAGACTGGTGCTGTTCATGTGACTGCTGCTGCTCTGTTTTTTGACTCATAGCTGACAGCTGCTTCTCTGACAAATTTGGCTTTATCATTTTGTATATGTTAGCGGTCACCGTTTCTTCTGTTGATACGCTTGTATCGTCGAAGGTCGCCTGGGAACTTCAAGACTACTTGGTCACTCACCACTTGCTCAGTTTCTCAGTAGTCCATAGTCTCCAGTTAGTGCTCATTTTTATTTATTGTCAAGGAAATGTTAAGTTCCAAGAACTATCAGTTCTAAAAAAAGCCCAATTAAGAAGAAGTCTATAGTGCTGTTTCAAATTGGACCTTATTTATAAAGCACAAACTTTCCCTTGCATTGTAGGTCATGAAATATATATTGTTGGTCCTTGCATAGTGTTTGTGATTTGCGTCTTGATACCATTGTTGATACCTATTGTTGCATAAACTTTGGTCATGAGATACCTCTTATTAATAATGCCCTGCTATCATTATGAATATCGATTATTATCAATTATTATTTTTTCGAAATCTAAAGTAGACAATAACCTTCCTGTTGCTTTGAAAATCGAGTGTGCAAAATTTCATCAAGATCAGAAAAAACTGTGAAACACTCTTCTTTATAAAATATAACCACAAAAGTTCTTGCCGTTTTTATGTTACCATTAGAGGAAGTGATAGAATATATGCAAATGAGTGCACAGTGTGGTCCAAAATCTGTTAGGGGGAGCAGTAAGTTTAGCCTGTATAAATACAGGTCAGTTGGGCATTCACATCAATCACGTCTCGTGCAGAAGTTAAGACAAATGGAGGTATCGAAGGAGAAGGTTAGGTGTTTTTTTATGACTTCAAGATGGGCTTATCAGCAGGGTATGGGCTTCAAGTCGCTCAATGTGTCTTGCGTTTGCGGGTGATCTTGTGAAATAAAGCACTGCAAGGTATGACACTCCTAAGCGTTCCAAACTTTGGTTGCCACCCCGGGACACCGTGCCTCACACCTCAAAGCCACCTCCACACACACGTAAGATCATGCTCTGGGTCTGGTGGACTAGACGCCAAATGGTTCACTACTAGCTGCTATCAACTGGCCAATACTTTCATGGGGACCTGTACTCCCAGCAGTTGGAACGTGTGCAACAGGCATTGCAGCATTGGTGGCAATGCCCAGCCACATGTGGTGTGGGTGGCCAGGGAAATCATAGAGCTTCTTGGTTGGGAAACATGGTGTCATCCACCTTACTCAACAGATCTTGCTCCAACGAATTATCACCTTTTCCATTCTCTGGACAACCATCTTTGTGAAAAATCCGACACCAATGATACAGACCTGTGAAAAGCACTCACGGACTTCTTTGAGTCCAAGACCGGTACGTTTTACAGCCAGGGGATTGATCAACTGGAGACACGTTGGCAGAAGGTACTAGATGCCATTGGGGTTTACTTTGGGAACTAGAGATATACTATATTTTGTGTACATCATTTTGTTTTCCGGAAGTAAAAGCGGCTGGAAGTTTTATGGTTACCTGGTATATATAGATTTGATGAAATATGAGCACTTTTACTAAATGTTTAACTACGCATGCGCAAAAGTTACTAAAATGTCTTTTCCATAATTTATTAACTCTTATAAAAATCCCTAGCAAATATCCTGAAAATTCAGAAAGATATCGCCGATAGCATGAGTTGAATTTCAATACCTCTCAAAAATAAACGAACTGATAAGGGGTTTTCTTCAAGTTTTTATATTTATACCGGACACCAGTGTCAACTTCTCCTTATCGTGATATGAAATCAATATTCCTAGAGTCAAGTGCGAGAAAAGAATTATCATGCCATAATTAGAAAGGGCGTTTTAGACTATATGCATAAGGTTTTTTTCTCGGAAGTTCGGCGTCCTAGAACGTTTGGGAAAGCTTTTAAATGACAATAGACTATGAACACAAGAGGTCGGGGTTCATCGTCATTCTGGAATGTGCTTTAATTTCTCATCTGGGCACACCCAAAAGATCAAAGGTGCCACCATCTTATTCCAAATAACGCTATATCGTTCAGGTGTACTTTCTAACGTGATCTCATCCCCTCCAGATTCCAGAATGACGCTATATTAGACAGATGTACATTCTCATCTGAATAGAACTCCTCCACATTCCTGAAGACGCAACAACTGACTGGTGTTGCTGTTTTTTGACTCACGTTACAGCTGACGTCACAGATGAACTCTTAGTTACTGTTAAAGTCTTAATTTCCTTTAATACGAGGGGCGATTGATAAATAAGGTCTCCATGGCTGTAACCTTTTTATTTGTTAACCGATTTTCAAAATTCTTTTTGTATCTTATACACACATTTTTCCTCTATGTAATGCACTATTCACTGTTCGACATAGTCCCCATCCCTTTCCACGCATTGCGCCAACCTTGACTAGTTGGGTGAACCCGTCGGAGAGGAATTCTGGAGTTGTTGTCGACACCAGGATTGAATGGCAGCTTTGGACCCTCTTCTGGAGTACGATAACGTCCGCCCGCACACGAATCACCACACACCAGAGGCGTTGCAGCGCATACAGTTCAAAGATGAAAAATTGCAGTTCAAAAATGAAAGACTTTGCACATTGCGACTTTCACCACTTCCCAGAGAAGAAAGAGCCCCTTAAGGGACATGAGTTGATTCTGACGGCGAGATAAATGCTGCCATTCAATCCCGGTGTTGACAACAACTCCGGAAATCCTCTCCGACGAGTTCACCCAACTAGTCATACGTTGGCGCAGTGCTTGGAAAGGAATGGGGACTATGTCGAACAGTGAATAGTGCATTACATAGAGGAAAAATGTGTGTATAAGATACAAAAAGAATTTTGAAAATCGGTTAACAAATAAAAAGGTTACAGCCATGGAGACCTTATTTATCAATCGCCCCTCGTAATAGTGGTTTAATTAATTTTTATTTACCTCTGAATTTCCTTGATTAGGGTGTCTCCATTGTAATGGGGGGTCCTGTTTGATTAATTTTTTATCGGGATTCCAATCTTGTGTGTAAACACTCATCTCACTAATGACATCTTCTTGATTATTCCGTGATTGTGGCCATGTTCTGACGCCCTAAGGCTGATAATATAACTAATTTCATAATTCTCGGTTATGCCCAAGGTGCTTAAGTGAATTTGTCTCACAATAACCCATCACAATAATTCATGAATTGAGAGGGCTGACAATTGACCTCATAAACTTTATAAATACGGTTTCTCACTACGAATGTTTAATTTTCTTCTACTGTCTATGATTCTTTTGTGTTCTGGTTGCTCAGTTTATTGTTTGTATTTTAAATAATTTTGTCACTCAATGTTTACTCTTTATAAGGGGAAGCGTGGTTAGTGCGATGTAGGCAACAGTCTATACGAGATTTAAGTTAACTTTAGATTAAAATTCACTTTGACTTTTCACTGTAACTTTACTCTCCGCCCTACACAGTCTAGTGGGTAGAGCATCAGGCTTTCATTCACTCGTTGAGTGGTGGTCTGAACTCGATTCTCTGTTCTCTAGGGCTCACATTTTTCGGCCAGTGCCCATTTTTAACCCGCTGTGCACACAGTTTTAAGGTCAAACACAGTTTTTCTTTCCTTTTTTTTATCTGCGTTTTTTACTCTCTTTAATGTCGTTAAAAGTTGTTTGCGACTTTTGTTTCCAGACTGACCTGCGATTGACAGGATTTTTCACTCATTTTTTTGCCAATCTTGACTCTTCACACGTTTCTCTCATCTGGTATCTATTGTATCAATGATTTTTAGTTTGATTATTAATATTCTCTCTCTTGATGTTAAAGTTTTTACTGGTCAAAATATTTTGTACATTGCGTCCTAATTAATTCAACAGGCAATACAGGTTAAAATGTCTTTTTTAACTTATGAATTTGTCTTCTCAGATATGCCGAATATTTTAAGTTCCCTTGTCACGTGTAAAAATTACTTAGATAAGAGTACGCAGTGGAAAATTGAAAGACGTAAACAGAGACGTAAAGGTTAAATTTTAATGTTTATTAAAATAAAAGACCTTCTTGATTAAATAGCTAAATCCGCCTTGACTTAAGGCTAGGACCTGCTACAAGCAAAAGATAAAGATAAATAACAACTGATTTTCTAAACTTGAACAACAAAAATAGATATCAAACAAACTTACATTCTAAGCTTGATCAACAGAATATATAAACAAACTTAAACGCTAAGTTTGATCAATAAAATAGACAACCAACTTAAACTTTAGGCTTGGTCAATGCAAATAATCGAATTCACTTCTTAATTGTGTGGATATTGAATACTTAAACAGTTATTATAACTCTAGACACAAGCCAATAACCAGTGCTCTAGTTAAAATTAATTTAGCAACTGGAATCTTAATAATAATATAGGGAAGTATTACAATTCCGAGATAATGGACTAACGTGTCACGCTAGTCCCGAAATGAATCACAAATCTAAGTCAAAAGTTCCTTATTAATAACTAGCTGTTTTAAGCCTAGGTAAACACCAATTCAAAACAAGAGATACGCAACAATGCAATAATGAGACTTGATGCAATAAAATCAATACCTCTCTACGGTTTTCAAAGTCCAATGTACTTAACGTGACTAATAACACTTGAAATAACCCTAAAATGGTTAAACACATAACAGTCTAGTCCAATAGTGACGTTCCGTCTAATGTTCAAATCCGTGTGTAAAGTCTTAATCCACGTCTTTACCATAGAACATAATCATGAGTTACATATGACGTGCTACTTATCCAACCCACAAAAAAAAAACAAAATTAGCTCCTTAATCCACACTTCTACAATATTCCGAGCTCTATAATTGCAATGTGAATTAATCTTAAAGGATAATAGCTAATTTGAAACCCAACTCTATAGAACATAAAAAATTAAACATTTAACAGTCTAGTCCTCTAGTGACGTTCAGTCGAATGTCCAAATTCGTGCGTAAAGTCTTATACCACGTCTTACTACAGTGTGAAGCCCCAGAGGGGGGTGTAGGAGTCGTTAAAAGATCTTAAAACATCGCCAGGGCTGCTCTTCATGTTTACTCCCTTCGGGTCCACCTTCCACGGGATTCTTCCCTGTGGGTATATCCATGGGTTCTGGTCTTAGTATACGGACGGTAGTTGAGACCTGTCCCGATACCGATCATCGCCTTAGGCTTTTTTAAGGGTTTACACCTCTCCAGATATTAAAATATTTTAACCACCATTATTAATACTTTTATACTTGATAGAGACGAATGGAGCAGAAACCTTGTTTAATAATAATAACAACACATATTTATTTCATATAAGTAAAATTAAAGTAAAATTCCTAAAGTTCTTTCTTTCAAGTTAAATTACCAAAAGACTATCATAAGTTTCATACTTTCTGTTAAAGTTCATTTTAATGATAATTATATCTATTAGAAAAGTTACTGATTGTTTAGTTTTACTTTCAACTTATTAAAACTTATCATTTCATTCATTACAATATTCAAATAACTTTAACTTATTCACAAAGAGAATTCTGGTGACCACTCAAATATTTACATAGCAAGCAAAACGAATGTATCATTACCCATCTCCTCTTCATGGTCATCTCCTTGGGGGTGGTGTAGTGTCGACTCCGATGTGGTCTTCTTTTGTTGGGCTCCGCGATTGTATTTGTATAACTGATTCAGGTTTAAATCATAATAATATCAATAATAATAATAATAGTTTTTTATTATTTGCTTTCAAAATGGGGTGCTAAAACTGGTTCTAAGATAATTGGAAATCATAGTGAAGGTTTCACTATTTACTAACTCCACGACTATTATTTTAGTTGTCTCCATCATTTAGTTTTTGTTTCACCTTCATCGTCGCCATGCTTCCCAGAGAGCAGGAATCAGTAGCTCTCTTTCTATCAACAAGTGAATCAGAAGAATCATACTGCTCATCTCTATTTTCAGTTCATTGATAATATCCCAGTAAGATTAGAAAAGGGATACCATTCACCTAGATCAAATACACGTCGCTGATTGGCATTCAAATAAAGTTCATGAGTTGTCAACACGGCACAGAGCTCACTTGTCCGAGGAGAAGAATGGGGGGGGGGGACTCCCACTCGACTCGGCAAGGCACTCCGTCACACAGTACCATTGTTACCCAACTCAACTGGAAAAATAATACGGTCGTCCGGTGTTGTAAATCCAATAGCTTCTCACATAAAACATTCTTCTAATAAAGCAGATAAATTGTTATAAAACTTCTAAATGGTTTCTTCATAAAACTTAGGAAATAAATCCTGTACAATCTTCAGGGGGAGGGGGTCCGTACAACAGAATATAATTATAAGTTACATATGACGTGCAATTGGTCCAACACAAAAGCAAATCGAAATAAGGTCCTTAATTCATTCTTTTACAATATTCGGAGCTTTATAACTACAATCTGAGTAAAGCTTACGGAGTAATAGGAGAAGTGCAACACAACTCCACAGAACATACAGGGTTGTGCATAACCTTTTGCTAGGGGTCTGGAAAATAAACAAAACTAGTGGAATGTTCTGCAGTTGATAATCAAAAAGTACGTTTATATCTACTTTTATCACATCAATATTTAGTGTGGCCACCACCTGCTTCTCGAACAGCACGCATCCGTTTCGGCTTTAATTTCTTGTGCAACGTTGACACAGCTGCGACGTCTTTTGCCACTGTTATTAGCAATGATGTTTTTGCTTTCCTGTGATAATTTCTCGGGCCTACCCTCAGCAAATTCGGCATGGCAGTTATCATAACCTTTCTTCCAATTGTCCGTCACCCATCTCTCCGATCGGTTTAACTTGTTCGCAACCCATTTGCGATTAATAAAAGACGCACCTGCTTCCATTGCCTCTCGATATGCATTTGCACGAACTCTATCCATGAAACGCTGCTCTTCACTGTCATTTATTAAACCAGCCATATTTGTTTGATACCAATAGACGCACAATGAACTACTCTCTGCCGAAGCGTCATAAGAGTGTGCTACAACGCTGCGGTTTAAGTCGCAGCCCCCTAGCAAAAGGTTATGCACAACCCCGTACAAGCATTCTCAGGTCACCCACGGTCACAAATGGAGCACCAATAATTCACAGCATTTATTTGGAAATTCACTCGAAGTAAATTCTTTCCTTTGGCTTTTTTTGACAGGCGTGTATCACACTACTAGTTGTTACCCGCGGATTCGCCCGCCCGCGCCATCTGTTGAGGGGAATTACAAAGCAAAAGCAGATAATTTTAAATGAAAACCCCAGAAAGTGGGGAAGGGGGGGGGGGTCGTAGGGGGCTGATTTTTTGCGATAGAGCAGGTCCTTTATTGATAAGTCTGCCCTGAAAATTTCAAGTGGCTAGCTCAAACCGTCTAGGAGGAGATAGAATTACAGATAAATAAATAAATACACGCAAGAGTTTTAGTATACAGTATTACCCACTTATAACGAACACGGTTAGAACGAACACCCGCATATAGCAAAAAAAAATTCAGTCCCAACCCCGTCAGTCTATTTTCTATGCATTTTTACACGTTTATTGAGAAACGTTTTTGAAAGAAATCCGGTTACAGCGAAGGGAAATCGATGAAATTTATTTGGAAAATATCACTAATTGTTATTAGACCGAATGCGTAAACACGTGTTATTAGACCGAATGCGTAGACACGTATAACATTTTTTCTTTATTTTGTGATTAGTTGGTTAAACATTCCCGCCACCACGGCCTACGAGATAGTAAAAACTCGTAGGCCGTGGTCGCCACGCTAGTTGAACAATCACGTGATTGTACTTGAACCACTTGAACCAATCATATGATTGTGCCATCACATGGTTAACTGCAAGGCCCATGAGCATTTATGGGCTTGGTTGATTTTGTCAAGTCATTCAGGCAAAATTTTTCAAGGAGTTCAACATGGCTAAACCAAAGCGAAACTCTCTATCTGTAGAGTTAAAGTAAAAGATTTTAGAAGCACACCATCGCGGAACAGAGCCAGAGAATCCAAGATGGCGGAGAGGAGAGCCAAGAAAGTGACGATGAACCAGAACCGCCCATACCATCATCGAAGCAGATAGACTCTCCAATGAATCAAGTAAAAAATTACTTAACCATCTACGGTGATGTGCCAAACGAAATTTTCAAAAGTTATTTTAAGTTGCATAAATTTATAAACAAAAGTTATGTAAAAACTATGAAACAGAAAACCATATCGAATTTTTTTCATCCTGAATAAAATTGACTAAAACAATGATTATGCCTAGTTTTATGCTTAGTTTCAATTCTATGACTGTAAATACATTTTTATTACATTCGGATATAACAAAATCGGGATATAACGAAAAGAAACTCCGTTCCCTTGAATTTCGCTATAAGCGGGTGATACTGTATACACTATAGACACAACACCACATAATAAAAACACAAAACCAATTATTCGTGACACTTCACTTTCATAAGTAGATAACTTCCCCAAATGGGTGAATATTAATGAGGTGGGCGTGGCTTATTCCAGCCAATCTACGTCCTCCCTCCCCCCATTTTTGGGTGTTGGTCATTTAATTTGGGCGTTGGCCTTTTAATTTGGGCGTTGGCTTTTAATTTGGGTGTTGGCCTTTTAATTTGGGCGTTGGCCCTTTAATTTGGGTGTTGGCCTTTATTTGGGTAGGGCCTGGAATAAAATTAATTTTATAATCCTCTGATATAGCACCAGCACCAGGGTGGAAGATTAAAGCGGTCCTGATGCTCTCAGCAAAATCCACTTAGGTGATTCTGTCTTACAAGTGAACACCAGTCGATTCGCTTAAATACCATTGATTTCGGCTAAGGGGTTGAGTACTGGCCCCTCAACGGATTACCTAATTACTAATTCACTATTGTTTCTCGGGTAACCAAATTTTTTCCAAACTCTTTTACAGTTTTTTCTACGACTGCTGTTTCAAATAAATACAGATGTGTTCTTTACATAACTTAATTTAAATTTTGGTCATGGATGATGCATTTTCTAACCCCGCTAATGCTGCCGGTTTTGGTGCTGTGAAAGGTTTAGCTAAACAAACAAATCATTTTGAAAAAGAGACACGTGAATGGTTAAGGGGTGTGAGAACGTATACGCTACATAAACCGGTGCGTCATCATTACCCACGTAATCGCATGCGTGTATATGCGCCATTTGAGCAATTTCAAGTGGACTTGGTTGATCTGACCAGTCTGTCAAAACAGAACGATGGTTATAAATTTCTACTTACCTGCATCGACGTTTTCTCGCGCTATGCGTGGGTCATTCCTCTAAAAACGAAGAGGGGACTTGAACTTCAGAAAGCCTTTCAAAAAATTTTCACACTCAGCAGTGTTCCTGTAAAAGTGAACAGCGATAAAGGGAAGGAATTTTTAAACAAGCACGTTCACGATTATTTTAAAGCACTCGACGTCGATTTCTTCACCACAGAATCAGATTTGAAAGCCGTTACGGTCGAACGATTCAACCGTACGTTAAAAACGAGGATGTTTAAGTTTTTTACATTTACCAACAAACACAGGTACAAAGATGTCTTACCTGATCTCGTGTTAAGCTACAACCATCGCAATCACAGAGCGCTGGGTATGGCACCAGCTGGTGTCAATGACCGAAATGCCCCTGCTCTATGGTTGAAACAACAGAGTTATTATACAGCAGCACCACAAGCAAAGCGAAGGTTGCAAGTCGGTGATTACGTATATATTTCGAAAGTGAAAAACATATTTGATAAAGGCTATCTTCCAAACTGGACAGAGGAGGTGTTTGAGGTTTCAAAAATCATTTATTGAAAACCTGTTGTGTATAAAATTAAAGATTACGATGGCAACGAGATCTCAGGTGTATTCTACCATCAGGAGTTACAAAAGGTGAAAAAACCTGAAGTTTTTAACATTGAACAGATTATTCGCTGGCGCACGAGGCGTGGTGTTCGCGAAGCTTTTGTGAAATGGCAAGGTTACCCGGCCAGCATGAACAGCTGGGTACGAGAGATACATCTTTTAAATGCTTGACAAGAGGCGTTTGACAGCAGTTGGGTCCGAGTGCTACCATCATGTATGAAGACACGGATTTTTATGTTACGCTACCATCAAACACACCTACGGGCGAACAAATTCATTCCAATACAACAGCTCATTTTATCTCAAGACTGCCGAGGACGCTACGTTTCCAGGGTCGATGGGAGGTTGGTTTATCGGAAACACATTTCCCAGCCCTCTTCAAGAACATTACGACGGTAAACAATACTTTCGAAATAGGTTTCAAGGCTGATCACATAGATGAACAAATCGATTTCAGCATTGTTTCACCAGTAAGAATTCCGACATTCCAATCTTTCCTAATCGAAGTTGAATTGGTGTTACATGCCTATTTGAAAGATGTTCTCATTTACCATAACCCTTCTTTAGACCAAAACGTCATCATGAGTTTGCCTCTGAATGTCGGGATTCGCTTTAACACGCCCGAATTCTGTAAGTTGTTCAATGTTTCGCCAAACATTTTCTACGAGGACCGTTTCTCTCTAACTCCGGATTACAACCGTCCGTTTAAGTGGGTGTCCGATTTTTCTGTTACATTAAGGTATCCCAAGTCGGCACCTCTATATCAAAAAATTGTTGAATTTAAGAGTACCAAACTGCAAAATAGGGTAGCCGCAATTGATTTTCTAAAAGATTGTTTTAGAAAGGCGGGCGTCGAGACAAAGGTTGTTAATGATCTTGTATTGTTTACAGGGTCCTCAACACAGTTCATCGAATTCCCAGCAGATGTCAACATTGGGTTTATACCTGGTAGATTTCTGAACAAGAAATTGAAAACGCCTATTACTATGCCCTTAAATGACACAAAGGACGGATTTATCAGCTGTGTTATTTTTGATCCACCTAACACTCCAGAACAGTGCATCTTAAAAATTCCCGAAGGGTATTATGATAGTCGTAACGATGTTGTCGAGGCACTCGTTAAGTTGATTCCATTGAAAGAACAGGCTTTTTACAAAATCAATCTCACACCTAACAAATGTTTTCATTTCAAATGCACAGAAGGCCGCTATATTAGTTTTAGCGAGGGTTTGTTACACATTGGGTTTACAAGCTGAACTTGCCTACCTAGAACTCGTTATCGGTGAGGGTTCAATACCAATAGATCTTACACGTGGCATACATGGTTATTATCTGTATACAGACATCATACAGCCGCAGGTCGTGGGTAACACAATCGCTCCGCTCCTACGAATCATACCTGTTTCACATGCCAGACGAGAAGTGATTTATCAGACTTTTCATTCACCCGACTACTTTCCCTTAAGTAAAAACGTCATTGACACGATTGAAATCGCGGTTCATTCCGACCACGGTGATTTGCTCGCGTTTTTAACAGGTAAAACCATAGTGAAATTACATTTTCGTAAGAAACAACTGTAGTGCGAGGTTGATTTCTTTTTTCTCTCCTCCTCGATTACTTCAAGATGCATATCCCCTATCAGCCGAGCCAAGAAGTAATATCGCGTTACTATTTAAACCAGAGAAGGAATGGTTTACCTGTGTTTAGAGGGTCGGTTTACCAGAGAGGCAATGGGATTGGTTCAGTATTTTCAAATCTGTTTCGCCTGGCAACACCTTTACTCAAATCCGTGGGCAAGATTCTCGGCCGACATGCCCTAAAGGGGGGTGTTTCCGTTTTTAATGATGTGATACATGGTCAAAATTTTAAACAGTCGCTGTCATCACGAATGAAAGAAGCTGGAGGTAATGCCCTGCAGGAAATGGGTGCTAGAGTTCAGAGAGGTAGAGGTCGTGTTAAAAGACGAAATTCGACATTTCCAACTCATTCACATGTAAAAAGACCCAGAAGCAACAGCGTGGAGACCTTTCTAAAGAGTGAATACAGACAAAGAAGTCGGGTGCAGCGTTCAAAAAAACTGAAAAACGTGCAGAAGAAACAGAAGAAGAAGAGGAAGAAACAGAAGAAGTCGACAAAAACACCGGGAAAACTACGTTCTAAGCCGATTTTAAACATACGTCCTTTATCATCCGTTTTCACCTAATACATACGTAATCATGGCATCAATGATACACCAGCTGAGCGCTGAATGTCTCAACAGCGATCTCGACATTTTTTCTATACCTCACACGAGTGGCCAACAGGAAAAGCGACACGTCACGGGGTATCAGCCAACAGCCATCATCAACCAAGACGGGCCTATTGAATTCTACGTACCTGGTTTGGCAGATTTTTACACGGATCTCGATCAATCTACATTAAACTTAGAAATCGTTATCAACAAAGGGGATGGACCGTTACCAGCTGGTGATAAAGCAGGACCTGTGAACCTTTTCTTACATTCGCTATTCTCACAAGTCGATTGCTATCTAGGTGATACGTTAGTTAGTCATAGTAATAACTTATATCCGTACAGAGCTTATTTTGAAACTCTTTTGAACTATGGGCAGACTTCTAAACAAAGTCAACTCACAACAGCAGGGTATTGTAAAGACACGAGTGGTAAAATGGACAATGCTGACGATGCAAACAATGGGTTTAAGTTACGTAAAAGACTCGCACGAAACGGCGTTTACTACATGGAAGGCCCGCTTCATTTAGACATCTTTCGGCAGGGTCGATTGCTACTAAACTCTACGGATTTTCGTCTGAGACTTTACAGAAGTAAACCCTCCTTTGCTTTGATGTC
Source organism: Rhysida immarginata (assembly GCA_023313115.1). Classification (NCBI taxonomy): domain Eukaryota; kingdom Metazoa; phylum Arthropoda; class Chilopoda; order Scolopendromorpha; family Scolopendridae; genus Rhysida; species Rhysida immarginata. The sequence continues at coordinate 1,331,982 of JAHWFO010050745.1, read as the reverse complement.
CGATGTAGCAAACCCCAATTATCAGATTACAATCCGAAAAGCAACGCTGAATGTCGAGAGAGTTAAAGTTAACACAGCCACGCTATTAGCGCATGCAAAGACTCTGCAAACCACTAACGCGTTTTACCCTATCGAACGGGTTGAAATGAGGTCCGTGAGTATTGCTACGGGAACTAGAAATCACGTCATACAGAACTTAATTACGGGTCAGATTCCCTCCCGGTTGATTTTTGCATTTACATCGAGTGAAGCCCAGAATGGTTCTTTTACTTCGAATCCATTCAACTTTCAACATTTCAATCTATCTTTCTTCTCCCTCTCATTGGATACTCATGGAATACCTCTAAACCCTCTGACGCCGAATTTTTCCTCTGGGTCATACTTGAGAGAGTTTGTTCATTCCATGAAAGCACTTGGGATTTGGAAAGAAGACAGAGATGTTGACATCAATCAGTTCGATTACGGTTCTGGTTACACATTTCTGGCCTTTGAACTTTCGGGGGACAGGAATTATTATACAGATAGATATAACCTTATACGTAACGGTACATTAAGCGTTGAAGTTCGGTTTTCCGAACCTTTAGCAAATTCGGTGAATCTGATCGCTTATTGTCAATATCAGAATCTCTTGGAAATCAATAAAGACAGAACCGTGAGCTTCGATTTCACATATTAAGTTCGATGGATATGCAAGAGCTATGGAGGGCTATCGAGAGAGATCCATTCACATGTACTATGGCAAGAGGTGTTTTCCCGGCAGACTTGGTGCTTCAACTCAAACCTCTGCATCCAGCTTTACTCATTGCTAATACGGATGATTCCAGCAAGCCAGGCTCGCATTGGGTGGCTTTTTTTATACCGTCCTGCAAACAAGCATACATCTTTGATTCTTTCGGAATGTTTCCTCAACCGCAATTCCACCAGTTCATGCTTATGCACTCGGAAAAATGGATCTACAACACGAGAATAGTGCAACATCAGACGTCTGACACATACGGTCATCACTGTCTACATTACCTGAAATTTGCAGCCAGAGGTTATTCTACGGCAGACATCTTGAACAACACTTATACAAATGAACTGCTTTTGAACGACTTACTCGTGAAATGCGAAATCATCCAAGACGAATATACTAGCAACTCTGAATTTAATATCTACCAAAAGGCTAAATGGAACCAATGTTGCAAGCCTTTAAATGACTCTGTTTAATTATTCTAATTATTATTATTATTCTTATTATCTGTTTTATTCAATTTCTGTATATTCATTTGTTCAAATAAACTTTTTTTGTATTCAGCTTGAATTTGTGTTTGTTTGTGGTTACTTTTAATAAATAAATAAATAAATAAATAAATAAATAAATAAATAAATTACACAATAAACGGTTTTCACACTTTGAATTACATTTTTATTCAATTTTTATTTTTTTACAGACGTTAAAATAAATTTTATCATTTGCAATACAGCCTAATATTTTACGTTAAATTGTTATTTATCATAATGTAACCAAGTGAGCTTTGGCGGGTCAGATGCATGCGTCGGGCGGTACACGGGATTCACCATTAATTCATCGGGGATGTGGACATGATGTATCACGTCGGTAAACTGGGTTCTCCCAGGTAGAGGTTTCTTCAGGTCGGGGATGGGTGATAATACGTCTTGTATTAAACTATTAATGTTCGATCCTCGTATTGACTTACCTCCGATTGACACAGTTCCTTTTTTATTCCATGTGATAACATCAGGTCTCTTTCGTAGTGTCTCTATGAAACGTGTACGCGGGGAAGGCTGCTCAACAGGCAAACTCACTATGTTACCCGGGCGTCTGTCCTCGTCGTAGGCCTCCTCGAATCCGCTAGCCATGGCCATATCACGGTCTGCGGGGGTTTTTTCTTTTAAGTCTGCAGACGTGCGAAAATCGGGTGAATAGACGAGTTGTTGTGGATACAGATAAGTAGGTGTTTCTTGAAGGGATTGCGGTGACGGCGTTTGTGGTATTAAAAACCGGTTTGAAGGTGGTTGAGGGTCGGTTTCGGTTGAAAGACTTGTTCGTTTCGAATGAGCTTCACGACGCCTTGCTCTTAGATATTTTTGAAGTGTATTTAAATAAAGATCCATTTTCTGATGCACATTCAAATTTGATGCTTTTAAAATCTCATTGATTTGAGAATCCAATTGTTTATTACGTTTTTTTTCAACATCATTAACCACACTAGGTTCGACCTTAGGTTGACCGCGTTCAA
>JAHWFO010050745.1:1277929-1323509 GCA_023313115.1 Rhysida immarginata | reverse complement strand
TTATTATTATTATTATTATTATTATTATTATTATTATTATTATTATTATTTAGAACATTCGCATCCCAACAGGGGATATGTAAAGCAGACAAGCTAAGGTGGTTAAGGGAAATCCAAAGCCTGCAATAAAATATTATAGGCATGTTCCTTATGGTTGAAACAGCGGTCTAAAGTACAATTAATCACCTGATTCCTAGTGCTATAATTAAGTTCATTCCAAACAGAAATAACATAGTAAGGGAAAAAGGCTTCACGGAATTTAGAAACTACCATGGTAGGCGTGATTTTATATTTCTGCGTCTTCCTGGTTTTCGCAGCATCATCTAACCAAGCTCTAACAAAATGCATGGGATGATCGTTTTTAGTTAGAGCATTATATAATTCTTTAAGATTGGCACAGGCAATTATTTTACTCAATGTTGGAATCCCGTAAACATGACAGGTCTCTGTAATAGAAGAAACTTTGGGGAGACCCAGCGCCGCTCTTAAGACATCGTTATACGCAGTCTGAACACGAGTTATTTGCCGTTTAGGGGCTGATGACCAAACGACAATACCATATTCGACTTTGGGAATTAGTATTGTCCTAAATGTTTTGATGATTTCATCTTTCGTTAAAATTTTGCGTAATCTGGCAAATAAGAACTTTAACCTATTCAGATCAATCAATAAAGAATCAATATTTTCAGAGAATGACAATCTACTATCAAATACAATGCCCAGGACCTTACAACTATGGAGCATGGTGTGCCTTTGTTTATCTATTATCAGGATGTTTGTTTTTGCATGATTGAACAGCAGACCCTGGGACGTGTACCAGGCACTTAAAGTATCAAGGTCATCTTGAATCTGCTGCTGGGCATTAGATAGCTCGGTGCTAGAGAAAGCCTTAAAAAGAAAATTGTCATCCACATATGACAGCATGTTGCAGTTAAGAGGCAAAGTAAATATTTGGGCAGTAGCCGCAGCATAAAAGACTGTGGCGGTCGGGGATCCCTGGAGTAAACCTCTCGTAGACGACCACTCAGTAAGATGATGAGAGATGTCAGTATAATTAATACGGCATTCAAAGTAATCGTGGACGAGGTCCCGAGTAGACTGATCAACTCCCCAATAATCAAGTTGTTTCATGAGAGAGTATCTGTTAACCGTATTAAATGCCTTGGAAATATCGGTATTCCTGTGAGTTTACCTGGCAACTGTCCTCATGGTTTAGGGTGAGTGATGGGAGTGGCCACTAAAGGTTATTACATAAGCTCTCATTGATTCCATTGAATAAACCTTTTCGGGCCAGTTGTAGCTGAATTCATCTGATTATACTAAAGCAATACATGTTTATTTTCGTATACCAGTGTTTCAGGCTCTTTAATGTGACTTTTAATTGTTGTTCTGTGATGATATGACAGCCGGGATGTCCATTGTCGCGGCACTCACACGCAGACTCGCGAGGCTTCTAACGATACAGAGGGTTGATGGTTAGCGTTTTCACATGTTCTCATATATACAGTCAAATAAGGCTTTCACGGAAATTTTTACTGAATTGTTTATATTCATACATCGATAATAAGGGCTTTTTAACATTATTTTTAAACGTATTTGCGAAATTATTCGAAAAACTTTTCAATTTCCGTTTATCTTCGTTTATTTTTTCTAATAATCTACTTTCACCTTCTCAACATGGGTTTTCTCCATAACGTAATATTTCTACAGCATGTTACGATTTATTAGAATATATTACCTCTAATATGGCTAATAATAAATTTGTGGTTTCTGTTTTCATTGATTATTCTAAGGCCTTCGATTCGATCGCTCACAGCCTCTAATTATTTAAACTAACCCGGTTTTTTGGCATACGGAGTCCACCTCGATGTTGGATCTTTAGTTTCTTAAGGAATATATACTCTTACTCTATTTAATAAATCCTCTTCCACACTTACTCGGAATATCGGAGTCCCACAAGGTTCCATTCTATCTCCCCTTCTCTTCAACTTATTTATAAATGACTTTTCCTTGTCTCTATTCCCTTTATCCTTAATTCTATATGCAGATGATGTAACCATATCGTATGCTGATCCTTCACTTTTAAACATTCAGCATTCTTTTAATACTGTATTGGAAAAACGTTTTTTTTGGAACTCATTTTACTACTTACACTTCAATTTAGAGAAAACCACATTTATCATTTTTTACCAACGAAATAAAAAGTTAGACTTGCACAACTTTACCCTTTTCTACAATTCCAACAAGATTAGCCGTTCTAAATCGTTTAAGTGTTTAGGTATTCACTTTTCACGTAATCTATCTTGGAACACCCATGTCAATGCTTTATTGTGTACTTTAAACCTGCGTTTAGGCCTTTTTTATCGTTTGCATTATGTCCCTAACAAGATCCTGCCTTTACTTTATTTCGCTCTAATTCAATCTTCACTCACCTATGGCTTATAATTCTGGGAATCAACTACAAAAACTAATGTTTTACGCCTGCATCGCATTCAAAAATGGTGCGTAAGGATACTATTTAAGTTGAAGAAATCAGACCCGGTTTCACATCTTTTTAATTCGGTTGGAATAATCCTGAAATGCCAATTGTACCTCCTTACTTAGTTTATTCATTTACAAAGCCTTAAATTTCAACTTAATTACAACTCTTCCCTAACACCTTTTTACATCTAAAATAACCCCCTCTTATAATCTACGCAACAAGGACTCATTATTAACCCCTTTGATCAAACATATCTGCTCAAAAGCGTTCTTAATGCAGGTATTAGATTATGGTCTAATTTAACACCTGAAATTCGATCTTCTCCTAATTTATCTATATTTAATTCCAGACTGAGGAATTATTTACCCAATATCCCCCAATAAACTTTTTTTCCTCTCCGTTTTTTTCCTCTTTCCTCTTTTTAATCCGTTAATTATATGAATCTGTATTACTATTTGACCCTCATCCAGGGATCTTCCTCGTCGGCCGTAGGCCATACTGACCCTGGATGGATGTCTCTTGTACTTTATTTAAATAAATAAATAAATAAATTACTGGGCTGCTAAGATAACGGAGGGGTAAATTGTCGCGATTTCAATCTTACTCTATCAGGCTGTCACCGACGCTGAGAGTCAGACAGTTTCAGAAATAAGGCTTTTTTCAGTAATTGTTACTGAATTCGTTTGATTATACTCATTCAGAAATACTCTATATTTATACATTGATTTACTTTTTAACATTAATTTTAAATGTTTTTCTGGGGTACTAAAAAGACCGTGTGCTCAATTGTCACTGCCTCACACCATACAACCGTCGGGCCTGTTACCAAGGCCCGAGTGCCAGACAGTTTTCACGGTAATTGTTGCTGAACTTCTTTGATTATACTCATTCAGAAATAATCTATATTCATACATTGATTAAATTGACATTTTACATTAATTTTAAATATTTTCTGGGATACTAAGAGGACAGAGGGCTCAATTGCTAAAGCCTCTCACATACACTTGCAGGGTTTCTCAGCGAGACAGCGCGTTGCGGGTCAGGCAGTTTCTCATAGACAACAGCAAATAAGACTTTTTTCCCGTGATAAATGTAGGGAATACATTTGATTATACTAAAGTCTAAGATGCTCTTTCTTTTCATCCTTTTTTCGTGGATTTTAACGTTAATTTTTAAAATGTTTTCTGTGATACTCTACTATTGATGATACGCTAGCAAGGGTTCTGTGTGGGTTGTCAAATGGGTTTGCAACGACGCTTCGGCATGTGAGCGAGATCTTAAGATCAGTGGAAGATCTGGATCTCGTATGGTTCTACAACCAATATCCTGATTACCATGAGTACAGAACGTGATATTCATTCTATTTTGGCGGGTTTTTCAGCAACAAATCGCAGACATGCTGGTGTTTGTTCGATGCTTCTTTGTTCAAGAGAATTTAGTCTTAAATTCTTTATGTCAACATTTTTTGAGATGTTTAAATTCAGTTACCAGAGTACATTTGCTACGAAATTTTTGCAGTTAAGCAAGTCGGTAAATTTTCTTTAAAGGTGAATTTCCTGCTGCTTTTGACTGTTAATTCCTCAACAGCAGTTTTCGATAATCTTCTTTTTTCTTACTTTACTTGAAAGAGTTTCTTTCTGTGTTTTGAAACTCGGTTTTAATTTTGTGCTCAGTTTCTTATTAAACAAATAAAATTCACTTCAAAATACTTAATTTTGACAGATGGTTAACAGTTTATAATTCTCGATTTGTACAGCGAATGGTTGATAAGTCAGACTGTGCAAATTGTTTTCTCAAAAAAAATACAGTACTGTAAGTGCACAATTCACGATTTGCACATCACGCTAAAATGATTTTGTGTTGCACAGATAGTAATTTGTGAAATATTAGGTCTCTGAATACAATTCCATAAAATTTTCTGTGCATAATTCTGTGTAATGGTTTTTTTTCTTTGGGCTTCTTTGTCGTAGATTTAAAGTTTTGATATTTGTTCTCTTACAATTTTCTTATAACTGCTTTTTAATGGTATGTATATGGGAAGGTGTAAGAAGTATTAAGGGCATAAGATGTCACGTTCCGAATGTTCCATGAATAAAGGTTCAATTTCTGGGTTGTCTAGCTGTTTATTGTATTTATCAGGGTTGTCATAAAATTCGACATTCATAATTTATTGGAGCTACTCAATATTCATGGTCTTAAGATCTTATATCTTCTTAGTCAAAGCTTACATACAATATACACAGGACTGTCTGTAAACCGTCAGGTGTGATTTTTCGATTCAGTTGAGATTGCAGTTCCACTACAGCTCCCTTCTTCTTAAGACAGATGATTCGTGCTGTCCGAATACCTGTCTGCTGACAGAGTCCTAGGAAAATTTAACAAAGTCGAATTCTCTGCTTTGTTTGGATCTCTGTTACCCAGAATTAATGCAACGCAAAGATATCTATCTTTCTCCACACAGAGTGACAGCTCGTGCTCCTATAGAACACCAGGGGTGCGTTGTTCGACTTGCGAGCGCGCTTTCAGTGACGTCAATTTTGCCTGCAACGTCACCACTTCGCTCGCGGATTCAAGAGTGCCGTTGTTGGACAGCGGAAAAGCGCAGTCGACCTAGTGAGAAGTGCGCGCTCAGAAAAGCGATTTCTTTGGGCGCTCTAACACAAGCGCGCGACACTAGCGCCTGAGCTTCCTGAATTTCACACGCAGTTCATACGAAATCAAGATGGCACACTTCTACAGCTATCCATTTCCGAAAGCAATATAAAATTCATTAGTAACATGTCACTTGTGATAATTATTCAGTTAATTTCAACGGATTATCAGTTCTCTTTGTCGAGGCATTATTTTTTGACTCTTTGTCTGCATTTGTACAGCGGATTCCAACAGCGGTGTCCGCCTCAAGCCCCGGAGTCGTGGCGAGGGTTACGGCCTGTTTCACCGCCGTTTTCCCGAGTCACTTTAACCGCCGGTCTATCGTAAATTTAGCTATTTTTTTTTAATTTAATAAAAACTTCAATAAACGCTTTATTAAACAATAGGACTCCAAAATGCCTTCTTGTAATATTTCAAAATTAAACTCAAATTTATATATTCTTTATATTAGTTAAATAAATAAACAAATTAAATGATTTTATGAACTATTATCAGATTTTATTTTTTATAATTGACATAACGTTAAATATGTAGTTAAAATGATTATTTATTTTAAAATCTTTTATACTAAATCGTCTAAATTTAAGCTTTTGTTTTTTTTTATTTAATTCATTTATTTTCAAACACAAGAATGAAAGAAGGAATACATCAAACAAAGCTTAGCTTTAACAAAGGAGACCCCTGATACATAAACAAATTCAACAAAATGAAAACAGAAAAGACAAAAAAAAAAAAAATGAAAACGCAAACAAACTAAAAAACTATTTGTTAAAAATTAATATACTATATTAAAATTTTGATATCTATTTTTTAGCTAATAATTTAAAATGCATATAATTATCTACCTTTTTTAAATGTACTGGAAGTTTATTCCAAATGGAAATCATGCGATTTGTAATCGTATATCTACCAATATTTTTCTTTGATTTTACTATTCTTAAATTATTTTTAAATCTTGTATTATATTTATGAAAATCTAAATTTTTATTAAAAATACAATCTCTAAAATATATATTCTTTATACATTTGAGTACTTAAAGCTAAAACATGGAAGTTGTTTTAAAGTTAAAATATTATTATTCTCAAAATATGAATCTGTAATCGAAGTATAAAATGATAATTTATATAAAACTCTCATAAACCGATTTAAAAGTTTCATTAAAATATATAGAAAAGAGGTTGAGGCATCTCCCCAGCAAATATTAACATATGAACTACATGTATAATATTATGCTTAAACAAGCCTTAAAAGTTAACCGATTTCTCTTTCTTCTAATTATGCCTATAGTTGGTGCAATCTTCTTTATTATTTCAGTTATATATAACCCCCATTTCAAATTCTCAGTAAACAAAATTCCTAAGATTTTCAATTTAGAACTTGCACAACAGATTTCTTTTTGTTTTTTATTTTAAATTGACATTCATTTTTAAAAAATTAAAACAGTTGTTGATATGTATATGAAAAAAATAAATAAAAAAGGACCCTTGACTGATACAGCATAATTTAAAATGCATTTTAATAACAACGAAATATATTTATTATTCATTAAAAATTCATAAAATTAATAAAATTCATAAATTGATCAATGCAATATTATTATCATTAATAATCATGCTTATTACGGATTACTAAGAAAGCGGACAATGAACAATTAAAAAATAAAATACTAAACATTATGTTCCTTTTATTTTGACATTCTTTTTATTTTTGCCCGTCCGTTGGCAGTTGAGTACGCTGCCGCTGTTTCTCTCCATTGGGTTCAATTTCCCGCGTGGAAGTTTCCATAGGGAGAAGTTCGTGGAAAAAGAACAAATACAAATAAAAACCACGCGGTTTCGACGTTTCTGCGCACACTCAGTCTCCCTACTACTCGATAAGTCTCGATGAGCCATGCAATGACTAATCGCTAAGCGCTTTCGGTTCGCCTCCCCCTCCAACTCTGTACAAGCGGTGGCTTAAAAGTCAGTTGTTCGACTCCAAGGAGAAGCGCGCTCGGATTGACGTCGCGTTCGGGCGAGCGAAAGCGCGACTCACAAGCGCGCTTTCCCTCAATGTCGAACAACGCACCCCAGATGCCTAAGACTCGATTCCACTCAGCTTAAATTTACCCTATAAATAAATGATCTGTAGATCGTACTCTGAGGTAGCTTACGATAAAGATCTGAAAACATGGCCTTACTGGGCTTCAGCCTGAGGTGCAACACACGCACACAACTGTCCAGATTGTTTCGTCTAGAACTAACTGAGGACAGCATGCGAAATAACTTATCCCTGCGATTGAAACTGATGGACTGTTAATTGCACCTGGACATTCGTGCTATGATTTCAAGGTAGTGGTACCGGGAATATTACACATACGAGTTCAAGCTTTTTATTCACTGTATAGGACATCATTAGAGTTCGAGTTTTCAAAAAGTGTTGATAGAAGACATGGCATTTATAAAATTAAAGATTAAAGTTTACGAAAGACGCTTAGGCCATTGGTATATTCTACAAGCAAGAAATATAAAGTGTGAAATTCACAGAAATGCTTTCCAAAGTGAGGGTTTTTTTAAATTGACAGTTTCTAGCTGACACTAAAATGATCGTTTTAACATTATTTGATTAGGTGTTCAGTAAGTAAGGTGTTCTCTTTTGTCATTGCTTATTGTAATATTTTTCAGCCTCAATACCATCACTTTGCATTTTATATTGACCAGAGTGCTCACCTAGCTGTACAGTGTCTTATCGAATTTGTATCATTTTAATGTTTTGGCGAATTGTTAAAATTACCTTAACCTATTCTTCAGACAGATGACTGTTACGACCCAATTTTCAGGTTCTTAACACTGGTCTAGGCAAATTTCACAGGGATTCATCCTGAGATGCAACACACAAATGGCCAGACAACTTCGACTAGAGCTAACTGATGACAACATGCGTTTTACAGACAGTCGTGTGTAAATTGTATGTAAGCTTTGAGTAAGAACATATAAGATTAAGACCATGAATATTGAGTAGCTCCAATAAATTATGAATGTCGAATTTTATGACAACCCTAATAAATACCATAAACAGCAAGACAATCCAGTAATTGAAGACTAAATTGAGAAGTTTAATTACGATTAGTACCTAGATGGAAAGGGTAACAAACCAAAGTGGAAAGGGTAAAAAATATTTAAACATCAGGCAATTCAATCATGTATAACAAATAACATGGGTATTGAATCCTTATTCATGGCACACTCGGAACAGGACACCTTAAGCCCCTTCATTCCTCTTAAACCTTCCCACATATCTACTATTAAAAGCAGTTATAAGAAAATTGTAAGAGAACAAATATCAAAACTTTAAATCTACGACAAAGAAGCCCAAAGAAAAAAAAACCATTACACAGAATTAGGCACAGAAAATTTTATGGAATTGTATTCAGAAACCTAATATTTCACAAATTACTGTCTGTGTAACACAAAATCATTTTAGTGTGATATTCAAATCGTGAATTATGCACTTACAGTACTGTATTTTTTTTTGAAAAAACAATTTGCACAGTCTGATTTATCAACCATTCGCAGTACGAATGGAGAAATATAAAATGTTAACCAACTGTCAAAAATAGTATTTTGAAGTGAATTTTATTTATTTATTAATAAATGGAGCACAAAATTAAAACCGTGCAGTTTCAAAAAAGACTAAAAGAAACTCTTTCAAGCAAAGTAAGAAAAAAGATTATAGAAAACTGCTGTTGAGAAATTAACAGCCAAAGGTAGCAGGAAATTCTCTTTAAAAAGCGAATTCGCTTTTTAAAGAGAATTTGCCGACTTGCTTAAGTGCAATACTTTCTAAGCAAATGTACCGTGATAACTGAATTTAAACATCTCAAAAAAAAAGTTGACGTAACAAAAATTTAAGACTATATTCTCTTGAACAAAGAAACGTCGACCAAACACCTGCATGAAGTGTTTGTTGACTCATTACTAACCAAATTTCCACTTTAACACCTACCTCGTCACTGGTATCAGAGCATGGTTTGTAGAATTGGAATTTTTTTGTGTCCAATTATGGCTGCGTCTTTTTTTTTTCATGACAGTTGTTCAATTCCTAAGCTACAAGTGCTAATTTTCATCAATGGAAATATCGGATGTTAGTGTTCCTGGAATCAAAGGGATTCGAAAAATATGTGCACACTAAATCTTCTTTACCACTTCGGACCCGGAGAGATCCGCTGTTTGAACGGACTGGGCACGTCTAAGACAATATTTTAAGCATGGTGGATGATGACATGGTACAGGATGATAATCCATTTTCCATCCGGGAAGCCATCCATCGGCGTTATACTCGACTCGATTCTGTGACTCAGGCAGAAGTTATGCGATTCCTTTCAGCTCTCCGCTTCCTTTCAGCTCTCCGATTCCTTTCAGATCGACCAAAACGCATACGTAGCACGAGCATTGCAAATTCGTGCGCAGACGGGTGTCATATCGTTACCCATAGATGACAAGATGCTGATTGATCATATGGTAGCTGGTTTGCCTTCGACCTATACGCCTTTACGGCACTCTTTGCAGACTGACCCTAACATGACCCTCGAAATGGATAGTGGATATCTGGCAGCTCCTTCCATGTCATTAAGGACAAGAAGCTCTATACATCTATGCGGAGCTGCCATATAGATATTCACACGGTAAACCCTGAAAAAACCATTACCGCGACTGGTATAGGAATCGCGAGTGTCCAGTTAACCTCTGGGTCAATTTTAAATTTACATGACGCGCTTTATGCCCCCATGCGCGATTTAACCTTGTATTGATGAATCAGTTAACCAAACAGGGATATAGTTTGTCTAACCATTTACTCAATAATTTCCGAACAAGCGTACCCATGGCTGCACAGGAGGAGGTGGCAGATCTATCATTTCTGCCAGTTTTATATCAAACACCGCCCGTTTGTCAAACAGTGCATCCCATTCATTCCTTCGTAATTTCTTATCTGGATGTCCATAAGGCCTTAGGGCATCCGTTGAGTAAAAAGATAGCCAAAGCACTAAAACATGGCAGTATCCCTGGTCTACGGAACTTTATAATTCCCTCTAAGATCACGCCATGTGTTCCCTGTCTAGAGGCAGGGATGACTAACGCACCTCATAGAACTGTTCGACACCAACAGTCTACCCGCCCTTTGTATCTCCCTCCATGTGGACACGTTCCGTCCCATGCCAGTTCCCTCTGCTTTTGACCACAAATACTTGGACGATTATACCCATAAGACATTTGTGTACTCTTTATCTACTAAGGCAGAGGTACCACACGCCTTGATAAGTTTAATCAAACAATTACAACGGTCAACAGGAAACTGACTGGTCCACATAAGATCTGACAATGGCATGGAATTCACCAACAATGAGTTAGCTGAATTTTGTGCTACAGAGGGGATAATGCAACAGTTTACCATATCCGAGAACCCCCAGTCGAATGGTGTTGCAGAAAGAGTGGTCCGCTCCATCTGTGATGGAATAAGAGTCCTGCTTGCCTCTTCAAACGTTTCCCACCAGTATTGGGATCTTGCAGCGACAATGGCAATGTACAACTTGAATTATTTACCAAGAACAGGACAGATGCTGTCGCCGAAGGAGTTATGGTCTGGTATAAGGCCCACCTTCACACATCGAGCACCATTTGGATGTCTTGTGTACTTTTCTATTCCCAAAACAGAATGATCCAAGCTCCAAGCGCATGTGAAGCCTGGGATCTTTATGGGATGTTTTGCATCATCCCCACGGTATCTCGTCTATTCACTATAGGAATCCAAGTTGCTTCGTGCTTGATCTGTACGTTTCTTCTTTGATCCACTCCCTGAAATGATTGTGTCTCACGAACCGCTGTTCACAATTTCCTCAAAGCCACAACTTCCTTACATTTCTCCCCCGTTGGAGGTCCCCGAAACTGATGGTAAAGAACTCGTTAACAGACAGTTCTCACCCATTTTTATTTTGGCCCTAGAGGAGACTATTCACCAACCACCTACCCAAGTGAATGACACTTCAACTTCTACACCTACAGTTTGACCTGTGCCATCCTTGTAACAACCTCAACAGAGAGATTAACCTTGTGGCTTACCCTCATCGGCTGGGTCTCTTCCTCTTCCTGAGTTGCAAAGATCCTAAAGACTTAAACAGAAGGCGGAAAAACAATGAGCTGTTCTGTAGAATTCTCTCAGTGTAAGGTGAAATGGAAGAGTTCACTTTATTGTGCCCAATAGGTAGTAGGTAGAGTGTCTAGCGAGAGTGTCTCGGCGCAAGGTCGGTATTGCGCATGCGCATGCCAGGAAAACTTGGTGCATAGCCAAGCTTAAATCACAAGATTTAAGCTTGTGGATTAGGGGCTCTGCTTTAGCAATGCGATTGTGTTGTAGACCTGTATCATCGAGAGATAAAATAGTTAATAAAGTTATTAACAAGTTGTTGTATGTTTAATAGTTAAAAAAAGAAAAAAAATTAAACGATCATATGTGTTTCATATTTACATGTTTAATTGTAAATTCTGTTTTAACTGAAAACTAAAAATTCAAAACTGCAAAGAAATATACCATTTAGACAAATTAGACAAAATTTTCATAGAGTTTCAAAAATTGTTGTCTGATTTGTCTAAATGGTATATTTCTTTGCAGTTTTGAATTTTTAATTTTCAATTAAAAACAGAATTTACAAAATTAAATTTGTAAATATGATATACATGTGATCGTTTCATTTTTTTCTTTTTCTAACAATTAAACATACAATAACTTATTAATAATTTTATTAACTATTTTATCTCTCAAGATAAAGGTCTACAACACAATCGCATTGCTAAAGTAAAGCCCCTAATCCACAGATCTTGTGCACAAATTTTCCTGGCACGTGCATGAGCAATGACGACCTTGTGCCGAGACACTCGCGCTAGACACTCTACGTACTACCTATTGAATGCGATAAAGTGAACTCTTCCATTTCACCTTACAGTGAGAGAACTTTACCCTCATAACGTAAATCATGCCATACTCGAGGACGTTCCTGTAACAACTCCTCTTTTATGTGAGCAAGCACTCTCCTCCCCACATCATCATCAATGGGAAGAGGCATTGAAGAGAGAGTTAGATTCGCTTCATCTCCACCAATTTTGGGAATTTTTCCTAAGCCCTGCAATACTATAATCCTAAAAACCAAATGGGTGTATCGTATAAAGTGCAACACTGATGGATCCATTTCCCGTTTCAAGGCAAGGTTGGTCGCAATCGGCTCATCACACATATATGGCATCCAGTCGAAACTGACGTTTTCACTTGCGATAAGAATGGCATCGTTACGACTCGGTTCGCATTGGCAGTCAACACAGGCATGTCATTGCATCAATATGATATGAAATGTGCATATTTGCATGCAACTATTGACGATACTATAAATGTGATGCCACGCAATGGACTACCAGTCCGTGCAAACTTCGCAAGTCCCTGTACAAACATGAAATTGTGTCAACTCGTCCTTCGAACTTCACGCCTTCACGAGCAGATGATAGCGTCTTCATCTTCAGCGACCGCAGATGTTCAATCCTCTTCGCCGAGTATGTGGATGACATCGTCGCTGCCACTAATGATGTTCAATGTCTAGTGAATATTTTTCGATGTGATATCAAGTTGGTTGGCCTCGGTGATGTTCATCACCTTCTGGGCATGCGAGTGAGCCGTCATGGTAACTCCATATAAATGTTTCAGGCCTACTATATCCAGCAATCATCCAAGAGTATCAGCTGCAGAACGTCAAGCCCAGGAGCACTCCTCTCAACCCACACGTAAATTTGGATGAAGTAGTAGGATAGCAACCAGGCGATTCAACTGTTTACCTGTCTCTTTTCGGATCATTAATGTACGTGATGACATTTACTCGCCTGATATAGCATATGCAATTACGAGATTCTCGTCATATGCCAGATCTACAAATTTATATATGACAGCACTTCAAGGTGTGGCAGCTTATTAGGCACACACCTGTGAAACGTCATTGAGCTTTGTTCAATCGACCGGTCCTTTTTGTACATATGCTGAAGCTAGCTGGAGCACTACCCCACAAAGTAAAGGATATCCTGGTGTTCTCGTTAAGATGGGTCAAAAGAAGCTCAGTTGGTGTTCAAAGAAACAGCGTCTTGTCGCCCTCAGCAGTTGTGAGGCCGAAGTAATTGCTATATCCGAGTGCGTGAAATCGTCCCTATGGTTATGGGACCTGATTACTCAAATCGATCAGGGGGATTATATCACCTTTCCAACGACTATACATACGGATTCAACATCTGCCATCGCATGTCTGAGTGCATTGGGATCCAAAAGTAGACTATTGGTAGTTCTTTTTGTGCGCAGTACATTAGACGGGATGAAAGGGTTTCTAAACGCCCAGATGTATATAGTATCTTTTTTGTAATGCTTACTTAATGACTGAAAAGCTTCAGCATGGCATTTCTAACTCTATTGACAATTTTAAATATTTCTTTGACTAGTTTGTAGTAATCTACATATCATTCTAATATGTTACTGAGGTCTGTGTAACAGCCATGTGACTATTCATTTCTAAGGGATACCAATAAACTAACAAATCTACTTTTTTTTTGTAAGTTAGTGTGCGTACACGACTTATTTAGGTTGTAGAATTTTGTATGCGCGATTTATTCATTCACTCCAATTTAATTCTTGTTGCTTATACTCAGTGAGGTATTTATCTTGAGACAACTGAATGCCTGGGAAACTGTGGCATTGTGCGAAAAAATTTTATCGCTGACAAACCCTGCAAGTGTACGTGTGAAGCCTTGACAATTGAGGCCTCTGTCCTCTTACTAACCCTAGATAACATGTAAAATTGATGTTAAAAAGTTAATATAATCAATGTATGAATATAGACTATTTCTGAATGAGTATAATCAAACGAGTTCAGCAACAATTTGACTGTGAAATGCCTAATTTGACTGTGTCTAAGAGCGCTTATGTGAAAACTGTCTGGCACTCGGTGCCGTGCCTTGTTAATAGGTCCAAAGGTTATATGTGAGAGAAAGTGAGACTTGACCACACCGGCATTTTTGTACCCTAGAAAAACTTTTAAAATTAATGTTAAAAAGTAAATGAATGTATTAATATAGAGTATTTTTGAATGAGTAAAATCAAACGAATTCAGCAACCATTACCGTAAAATGCCTTATTTTACTGTGCCTATGGAGGGCCTCCGAGGGTCTCTGACGGTCTCCTTAGCGGCGAAAGACTCGTTGCGGAGGTTGGAGAAAGATTTGCCTTCTCCTTCAGCTTGTCAATCGCGTAGCAAACGCCGCTCCGCCGTTTTGTACATCTCTGACAATTCCCACGGCGATATCTCCGTCCGTCCTCCCTCGAATCGCTTCTCTCTCTCCGATTTTCCAATACCGCACTGTACTCTCCTTCTCCTCTCTCATTGGTCTCAGCGTGATGATGGCTCTGACGCCGTTGCTGACGTCACCTCCTCTCTCTCTCTCTCTCTCTCTCTCTCTCTCCGAGTGCCAGAACACCCGAGACCGTTTAAATTTCCACATGGGAAAGGCAAAGTTACGAAGCTCTTGAGATTATCGTGCTATCACTGTCCCAATCGCAAGCCAGTTTGTATACTAGAGAGGAAAATGTAAAATTATTATGGTTAAAATTAAAGGAGAAATATGCGGGAAGCCTAGAAGATCAAAAAATTAATGCAGCACTTGAACTTAGACAAACTAAGATGAATCAGGGGGAAAACCATGAAAAACTATATAGATAGGGTTTTAAGCATGAGTGAAAAATGTGCAAATTTAGGTGAAAATATAAGCGAACGCGAGATAGGCCATTTCCTAATTAAGGGCTACCCCAAAAATACTTCCTTGTCAGCACAGTATTAAGAAATTATAGAGGTTCGGCTTTGTCAGATTTAATACAAAGGCTAATCGAAGAAGAAAAAATTTTAAATAATCAAAATGGGTCCAATTCTATAGAAAATGCGTTTAGAGTCCACAGAGGTAGGGATAAAAGAGAGACGTGCACCTGTTACATCTGCAAACGAGCCGGCCATATTTAAAAAAATTGTTATTTCAGGAAAAAAAATTAAAAAAACTTTAATGGATCATATAAAAATTCTTACAGAGATGGTAAAAATAACGGTAGAGATGGTTTTAAAAGCGGTACTAATCAACAGCAAGCCAAAATGGCTACCGCAAGTTCATGCAAATCTCAGCACATGGCACTTGGTGTGGCCGAAAGGCTTAACATCCCTAGGAACAAAGAGACTACCAATGCTATGGAGGGTGACACTAGTTTTATCGCTGGGTTGGAAATGCAATGGATGCTAGATAGTGGATGCACAACCCACCCTACAAACAGTAGAGAATGCATTACTAATCTTAAAGCTGATAGTGGAATTGTTAGTGTAGCGGAAGAAGGTAGAGACATTTTTATCGAGGGAAGGGGTGATGTGAAGTTTCTAAACACAAGTGACGGTGTCAAACGTCCCCTAACCATTACAGATGCTAAATATATTCCTAAGTTGAGAACTAATCTCCTTTCAATTAATGAAATTGCAGGCTATGGAAAAACTGTCGTATTTAATGAAAATAAAGCAGAAATAATTGATAATGAGAGTGGGATGATAATTGCTGAGGCGAATAGAGAAAATAACAAGTTCGTATTAAAAGGTGAATTTGGAATTAAGCTATTTATCAATGGAGAACAATCATGTTTGAATGTCCGTACTACTGATGATAAATTATTGTGGCATAAGAGGCTAGGACATATTTGTGAGGATTACTTGATACGGCTTAGAAACCATGAAATGATAAGAGAATTTCAATTTAGGGATAAGAATCTTGATCCATGTGATGCGTCAATTAGGGGAAAATTAGTGAGAGAACCATTTCATAGAATTGAATACAATCAAACAAGTCAAGTTCTAGAGTTACTATGCATGGATTTGTGCGGCCCCATGAGATATCCATCAATTGGAGGTTCGCGATATTTTATGGTTATCGTAGACGTGCATAGTGACAGAATTTTTACGTACTTTCTTGTGAGCAAAACCGAAGCACTCGGAAAGTTTATAAAATTTAAGAACTGGGCGGAGAACCAAACTAACCATAAAATTAAAAACATTAGGACCGATAATGGCACCGAGTTTGTTAATGCTGAATTTGAGAGTCTATTAAAATAATGTAGGATAGGGCACCAAAAAAACTGTACCAGGATGCCCCCAGAGCAATGGTATCTCCGAAAGAGGAAATATAACTTTATTAGATAAAGTGAGAACCCTATTAATTGATGCAAAATTGCCAGCAAAATTTTGTGCAGAGGCCATCTCCACGAGCTGTTATTTGCAAAACAAATATCTCCCAACAAAGAGGGGAGGTGATAAAACACCAATTGAAAAATGGTCAGGTAAAAAACCCACAGCGTCCCATTTGAGAGTATGTGGTTACCTTACTTATTATTATGTTCCTAAAGAGAAAAGGCGCAAGTTTCAATCTAAATGTGAAGTAGGGATCTTTGTTGGCTCTTCGAGAGAACAAATAGCATATCATGCGTATAATCCTAACAATGAACAAGTCATAGAAACTAGATCAGCTAGGATGATAGAATCAACTTTGGGTTCTACCTTAATAAATGCTGAAAATGACAAAACCAATGAAGGAAATGAAACTATACCTATTGAATGGTGAGAAATTGGAAACGATAATTTTAATTCCACTGATGAGCGAAATGTTAGAACTAACCAAACGCATAATCGAGATGATGATATTGATAATGGTATTCAAACTCCCTTAAGTAACGATAATGATAATCTGAGGAATGGTCATAATCGACCTGGTAGGAAAAAGGGGGATACTAGGGCAGTGTTAGAGCTAAGACACAGGGACAGAATTGAGCAGGATGAGGAAAAGCTCAAAGAAATAGAAGTAAGAAGATCGCAAAGAATTGCTGATAAACAGGTTATTAATGCAAATTTAACCGAGCATGCCCCTAAAAGTTATAGTGATACCCTGAATTCTGAATTTAAAACCGAATGGGATGAGGCCATGAGAGATGAATTAAACACGTTTGAAAAACACGGTGTTTCGGAACCAATTACGAAAACACAAAACATGAAAGGTATTCCTTCAAAGTGGGTGTATAATATCAAAGAAAATCCTGATGGTTCTATCAAACCTAGGAATGCCAGATTAGTTGCAGTAGGCTACAAACAAAAGATAGGAATTGATTATGAAGCTAGTTTTGCTCCTGTAATGAAAATTGAGACATTTTGATTACTAATGGCTTTCATTACATAGGAACCAATGAAAACTTGGATGTGGTATTTTATGATGTAAAGACTGCATATTTTATGATGTATGGGGATTTAAAGGAGGAATTATATTTAAGTCAACCTCCGGGATTTAATAAGGATAATGAAACTGTATACAAATTAAAGAAAGGATTATACGGTTTACCCCAATCTGGAAAGTGTTGGCATGATAAGCTCAAGAGCATATTAACTGAACTTGGATTAAAACAATTAAAGAGTGATCCTTGTATATTTGTAAAACTTGGGAGTGATATGATTATTATCGGAGTTTACGTCGATGACCTTCAAATAGTTGGAAAACCAGAATCAATAATTGGGTGGGTTTCAAAATTAAAAACGCACTTTGAGCTCACTCACAGCACAGTTGGTCAAGGTTTCCTTGGGATACAGGTGGAGAGATCCGGCCAAAACACGTTCCTCAGCCAAGAGTCTTACACGTAGAAGATCATCGAGCGTTTTGGTCTCCAGCACTGCAACTCAACAAAGACGCCAGGTGATGCAAGCCAGAACCTAGACCACTATGAGGAATCGCCGCCAATATCTCAAGAACTCTATCAAGAGATGATCAGGTGCCTTATGTACCTTTCAACGGGTACCAGGCCTGATATCTCATTCTGTGTGAGTCAATTATCGCAGCACTCCAAAGATCCAAGAGAGATGCATCTATTGGCAGTAAAAAGAGTCCACAGATACCTAAAAGGTACAACTGAAGTGGGATCTATTCAGCAGACAGTCGCCAACTAAACCTCAGCTCTGATGCAAGCTGGAATTCCACGCGTGATGCGAAATCGTTCTCAGGGTACACAGCAAAGGTGGGGAATTCGTTTGTATCATGGAAGTGCAAAAAACAAGAACTGGTAGCCATGTCAACATGTGAGTCAGAGCTAATGGCCATTTGCGAAACTACTATGGAGGCTTTGTGGTTGGATGGACTGATTTCCGAGTTAGGATTCACTCACTACATCAAGAGTCCGATATGCATACGAACCGACAGTAAATCGGCAATCGACTGGGTGAGGGGTACAAAATCTCTATCTCGTACAAAGCATATAAACCGAAAATACTATTTCGTCAAAGATGAAGTCAGCAATGGAGCAATACAGTTAACCCACGAAAATTCTAAAGAGCTAGAAGCTGATGTGTAAACTAAAAGACTGAGCTATGACGCAACTTTAAGGTGTCGTTTGAAATTGAAACTGTCTGATAAGAACTTTGACAGCGGTGGCACCCAAGTTGGGGATTGTTGTTTATATTTGGCCACCACCTGCTCTCACATACCATATATGTGATGTCATACGGGCTGAGAGGGTTGGACTATAAGATCCTTTACCCATAACCCTTCCGGGGTCATCTTTTATGCACTTACTAGTTACTTACTTTCTTGTTGGGGGAATTCAGAAGGATATGCGTTGTTATGGGGTGTGCGTGAGGAACTCTCTCTCCCTAACAGGAGACGATCCATGAGATATTGCAAATATGTAATGTATTCATTATTGATTAATCATGCTAATAAAATTGTTATAAAAAACTAACATAAACAGATCTTCGTAATTGCCTGTATTGATATCTCTAAGGCGTTTAATACGGTACCGCACCCACAACTGTTTATGGAACTACAGTCCATGGGCGTACCTGATAACTTCTTGGCGCTTATTAAAGACCTTTTTGTTCAACGTCTTAATTGCATTACCACGGATACTTGTACCAATCAAGCCCCGTCTAAGCGTGGTATTTTACAAGGTTCGTCCATAAGCAATATTCTTTTACCTCGATTTAAATTTTAGAATTAGAGCTTTTGTCGACGACATCATACTTACAAAAGCTTATACACGAGATGACGCAACTAAAATCGACCTAGACCTTGAAGTTGTTTTTAACCTCTTCAGGACCAGTGACGAACATGCGATCGTTAAGCTAGACCCTCCGTTCAATACCATGACGAACGTGCGTTCGTCATTTTCAGCTATTAAATCTATTAACCAAATGAAAACGTGGTTTTTCAGGAATGAAAAAATAAAATCATTTGGAACAGTTTATTCTTTTATGGGTCCATTATCCTGTCGATAGATGGAACCATTGCGTTTATTTTTTGATTGCTTATTTCAACAACGTTGTACATCGTATTTGCACCGTTTTACATTGTTTTTTGCTCTAATGGATGATTGATTATGATTATGGATGATTATGATTATAAGTAAAAAATGGATGATTATGTCGATGCAAGTACATAAAATCTGGTACACGTTCGTCATTGGTTTGGCAGATAGTACATAAAATCTGGTCCTGGGAGTATCCTTCAAAATTTAAGCTGGTCGTGAAGAGGTTAATTTACAAATATGGTTTAGTGCTAGAGGTATGAGGATTAACCCAGACAAAACCCCTGAAGACACCGCCACTTCCTTGAAATTACTAGGTATTATTTTTGACAGCCGCCTAAGGTTCGTTCAACAATTACATAGTATCATTGCCAAAGCCATAGAGATAGATATATACCAGAGGTGGAAACTCAATGCTAAATCAAGGGACTTGGGATCAAGTGCTCGCCAGGGCGGCGCTTCGATTCGCATGAAGAATAAGCAGACGACGTTGTTGCTTAATATGGCATTTCCAACGTTCAGTGTCCTTAAACAGAGCGCGCGTTTCATATTAAATTTTAATTTTCACACTATTCCTCTTTTGCTCCTGGAGAGTGCTCTTTCAATAGTAATAATAATAATAATAATAATAATAATAATAATAATAATAATAAAAAATTTTAAAATGAAAAAAAAATTATGCTCTGCTACACCTTTGTCTTTTTTTAATTTTATAAATTCTTATTTTAACTTTTTATTTCACTTTTTAAACCAAAAAGGAATACTTTTTTTAAAGTAAAAAAAGAATGGATGAAGGGGGTAAAAAGACAAAACAGTTTTTTTTTAAATATTTTATTTTTAGTAATTTTAGGAGGACAAACGAGTAGAAAATTAATTGTTATAGATTATATTAAAAACCAACTTAATTGTTTGAAAGTTTTGAAATTTGAAATTTATCCATCCAATAAACAAAGGGCCTAGATATGCATACAAAAAAAATTCACTTTTGTGAATTCATTATTTCTTTTATTAAGATAATTTCAAAACTCTTTTGGCATATTTTAATTTTTTGTTTGCATGTTGTTTGGTTAACATTTTTAAATACTGTCCTAATCTCATTTTACATATTTAAATGATACACAAATGATACATGATAGTTGCAAGTACAATTCAGCATGAGAATGACAACAATATAGTGATTTCCAAGAAATAATTAGATGGATTTCTTGCAAAAGTTTTTCTGCTGTCAATCGAGAAGTAAAACACCCTTTAAAATCTTATGATTTATGGGGTTGTTTTAACAGTCAAAGTGTTGGTGAAATCATATTTTTTTTTTTTTTGTGAGCAGCCGGTTCCATGCAGAAGTTTATACAGAAATGATGGGATTCTTTATCACTCAATTATTGAGAAGATCTGTTCATCTGAAACAGGATAAAGTACCAGCTTATACATTCAAAAAAAATCGGAAAAGAGAAATAAGTGTCCTGAAATGGCCAAGCAATTTTGCCTGCCATGAATCTAATTGAAAATCTATGGGCAATCATGATAAATAGAATACAGAAACCTATGCAAAGGACAAAAAAAAAGATCTCACTGAATGCATCCAAAGTGTTAGAAATATATTACACAGGAACTTTGCCCTGACCTTACTAATATCATCGCCCAAAAGAATTGGGACTGTTATTACGGCAAACGGTGATTTTACAAAATGGTAAAAACAATTATATATATATAAAAAAAGATAAGACATTTCCGATTTAGCAATACGTAAAATTAATTTTATTTTCGCTGACGCATTTTGTAACAACAATGTCTTCAAAGCAGTGATTAAATTTAATTGTTATTTTACTGATTTTTTTTATTAATTTGTGCATTTAATTATTTTACTTTATTTATTCATTTAGCCAAGTTTATTTATTTAATTAATTATTAACTTTATTTTATTTTGTTTTATTTATTGTATATGTTTATCATTTAATTAATCTATTCTTATTTTATTTGATATTTTAATTAAATTTTAGCTATTTTTTTATTTATTTAATTTATTTTTATCAAATTCCATCATAAATATTTTATTTTATTTACTCATTTATATTTATAACTTAAACGTCGTTAAAGCGCCAAAATGCAGAAAACATTAGCAAACAGTCTTCATAGCGCCGCCATCTTAGTTTGACAAAAAAAGCTATGAGCTTCACCCCCCTGGCCAAAGCTAACAAACTGAGATTTTTGGTTCATCCTTAGAGAAAGGAAAGCAACAAAGCCCGCCACCCGTAATGGAAAATAGAAGAGGCAGAAGCTTCGAGAAGAATGGAAAAGAGTTTTTATTGGTTGAGAAAAACCGTATGCAAGGAGAGCTAATTAAGAAGCGGTATAAAAGACAAGGAATGGAGAAGCACGGCAGAGAGCAATATCAAGGAGCTTCGAAAGGGAGAAGGATGGAGAAGCAGTCACGCTATCGTTGGCCGAGATGAAACCATGAGGAAGAATTATATTATCGCCGTTCGCCCTCGATTCCGATGGACTCAGATACAAATAGTGATAATTTTAGTCAGAGAAAACGAGACTGTGAGTTTCTGGGAATACGACTCCCGCCCAAAGCGAGCCGACAAGGGGACAAGATTTTGACGGCGAAGGATTCTCATCATTCCAGCCAGGCAAGTGCTTCGAAATTAAACACTAATGACAATATTTTTGTGCCGCCCTTAATTAGAAGTTCCAGCAAAGGATCGGTGAAGGACTCTCATGCTACATTAAGAACCTTTGGACATACCCATCGTTAATATGTGCCGACATTCACCATCACCAAATAAATTTTTGGAAGAAGTTGTAAGCAAAGCACCCCACTTTCCTGATACGATAGACGACATTGAGGAGGAGTCACCTGGTGCCACGTTCTCCTCGCCATCGGCAGATAATTCTCCACAGTGAGCTACGGACCTTGGAGCCAGGAACTGCTCCCGAGAGAGGATAGCAGCCCCGGTGGACCGGACAGCGAACCCCAGACGCCGACTTCCCCCGAACCAAATTTCACGTTACCCATTAACGAGCCGAGTCCCGCCTGCGCAGAAGACCTCAGCATTGCAAACGCGCTCCGCGAAGAGATCTCTCGCCGCGCGCCGCGTTTTGCTGCGTCGTCTATGCACGAGGGTAAAGTGATACTATATTAATTATACCTCGTCCAACAAGAGAAAAACAGGGTGTGTCACAGGAAGTTTCATATTAGCCAATCAGAGAAAGGGGGCCTCATGCGCTTACTCATGTCTCATTGAAGAAGCGCTTTATAATATTACAGCAGAAGCTTTAATATTATTCAGTTGCTTTGCTTTAATTATAATTAAAATAATTGTACACTTCATAAAATTGTCTTTTAACTCAATTTTCTATATATCGTTTACTTATTTTAAGGTAATAACGTGCAGTCTGTTTAACCATCATTTTTTAAAAATATTTATACATTCTAATGACATGTTTTTTGTTTTTTTTAAAGAATTATAAGGTTTTATTAAAGATGCTATCTTATTTTTTATTGTTTTATGATACGTTTTCCATTACAGTTAATGATATCTCTTTCGTTTATTTGCTGGCCATGAGAATGGCCTTTGAATGTATAGTCTTGAAAAAGACTTTTTGAATTATATCTAAATTCAGGCTAAGGAGATTGTGGTAGAACGTTAATGTCATTCCACTCTTCTTCTTCTTCTTCTTCACTGTTGCTGTCTTCTCCATTAACATGAATTATTAAAGGCTCCACTTGATCTTCAATCAAACAGTCCGTTTCCCAATATCGTTCTTCCACACGCAAAACGTGTTCTATCGCTTTTCTCCAATTTTCAGGAGTTACATTATCAATTGCCGTTCTCGTTAGTTTTTCAACATCAGCAATCTTGAAAGTTGTATTCTTCTTCCGTATATATTCTTTTACCTGTGCCCAAATAAGTTCAATGGGATTGAGATCAGAGTGATAAGGAGGTAGTCTTATCACTAAATGGCCGGCATCGCTAGCCAGTTCATCTATAACATAGCGCTTTGCTGTTTTGTGTTGTTTGATAACATCGTACAGCTCACCTTTTGACATTTTTGCTTCGGTAGGTATTCCTCGTAGGGCCAACCACTCTATCATATCCGATTTCCTTGTATTGCTGCACGGCGCTTTGGCCTTCTCCACCGAGTGATATGGGGCATTATCCATGACGATTACTGAATTTTTCGGAATATTTGGCAGCAGTTTAGTTCTAAACCATTCATGAAAACAATCCCCATTCATTTCGTCATGGTAATCTGCGGATTTATTTTTTGACCGAAATAATAAACAGCAGTCGTTCACAAACCCTTTATCACTTCCAGCATGCAAAAGAATGAGACGTAGGAATGAAACGCCCGCGGTAGGGTTCCGAGCTCCCTGGTTGAGCACAGCTTTTCCCGTCGTGATGTCACTGTCTTTCATGGCCATGGTGTGCATTAGCCCACGTTTCATCCAGATATATGAAAGTACGTGTGGGGTCCCTGCGTAGCATTTGTACTTGCCTTAAAAAACGACGTCGTTGTGCGATAACATCTGTCCGCTCGATGTAAAATTGACGGTGGTTGATTTTGCCATACTTCATATGCAATTTATCATGCATAATGGTGGCGAAGGAAGTTCTCGATCCGACGTAGTCAGTTTTTTCTCTAAATTTCTGGTACACATTTTTCAGAGTAGGATAATTACCTTCTGAGTGTATTTCGGATGCACATGCTCGTGCAATCGAGAGGTCAAAGTCATCCACATTCGTTGTTCGAGATTCCCTGGGCCTTTTCTTTCCAGGAGTCGAAAAGTGAGGAGAGGGGGTGGTAGCTTCGCATGAAGACGCTTCGTTTCCTTCTTGAACAATTGTTCGAACGCAAGAAAAAGAAACTTGCGTTGCCTTGGAAGTTTCTTCTATCAAGGCAGATGAGCTTTTAAAACACTGTTTTCCTTTTAAGTAGCAAAATACGTTCCACACAATCTCCCTAGCCTGGCTGTGAATAGTTTTTCCTTGTTTGGCTGAAGAGCTGTTGCACGGCGACGCCATTACAAATTGACTTGTGTAGCCGCTGAAGGAGAGATCCCACAAAGCATTGCGGATGAGTGAGTAATCGATATCAGACCGGAAACACGCCCTGTTTTTCTCTTGTTGGACGAGGTATAGTAGTTATCGATTGAGAACTCATTTTCCTAAGTTGCTAAATGAACATTGTTGTATTTAATAGCTAAGCAGCTGACGAGTCAGGCATTGACCAATATCAATACTCTGCTAATTCCGAATTTTTTTTTAATTTTATTCATTAGCTGAGACGTCCGACCCAATTCTACTAAACCTCGAGATGTCCCTGCACCCCAGTATTGTGGTGAATCAAAGGGACCTACTGCGTCGGCCATTCTGCACCCAGCGAATCGGGCTTGAGGCAAGATTTCCAATCCGGGATGGTCTGCATCGGAACTATTGTACGATTGCAATGTTTCAAACTCGAACTTTAACTTTATAAAGCCTAATTGGGATTTCAGATGTAACTTCATCATTCAGTTTATTAAATTATGTTCATTAAAAGCAACCCATTCTCCTCCTTCCTTCTCTATCACGATTCTCTTGCAATGCCCAGTAAATTTTAAAGAAAAAGTCGTGAGACCTACGTTTGAAAATTGGAGCAACGTCATTTTGAATAGAATTTACAGCCTATTTCTCTTAGGGGGTCCAAATTACACGGGCCTCCCTTATATGGTCATGGTACAAAGATTTTTCATGAAATAGCAAAGGAAAGCAAGAAATCTATATCAGGTGATAAAAGCCAACAACAGCAAGACACAAAAGATTAACAAATTATCAGAAACAATCTAGATAATTGACGAATTAATAAACGTTCTCTGTCGGCTAATCAGTATTCCCTTGAATTGAAATAAAATGATCAGTAATTATGGATCTAAACTTTGAACAAATGGTTATACCATGGGGAGAGATTGACATTAATTCATGATGACGGACTATGTAAGATACAGTGGTGGCCAAAAATTTAGCACCTAAGGTGCGTCTCAAAAGTTTAAAGAAACATGTTTTTGTTCAAAAGAAAAAAGACTATTGAAGGTACATATAAATGCTTGAATTACTAGCTATACAAATAACTTAAAAGAAAATCCTGAAAATATTATTCACGAAAACATAATAGAAATAAAAATATTCAACAAAATGGTATTTTGAGTGTCTCAAAAGTTTAAAGAACGACTAAAAAACATTGCATGAATTATACAATGGCTTAAATTGAACGACCATTTGCCTTGACTGTTTCAAATACTCTGTTCGGCATAGTGTTTGAGGTTGAACAATGTTTCTGGTTTTACATTGTACCATGCATCTCCAATTGCTCTATTCAATTCATCAGTCGAAGAAAATTGACAGTCGCCGGCATAAACTGCACGAGACATGATTCCCCATAAACTGCACGAGAATCTATGGGGTTCAGGTCTCGGCTTTTTGGGAGCCACGTCATACCGTGAATATTTTGTTTTCTGAACCACTCCATTGTTGATCGTGAAGTATGGATATTGGCGTTATCCTGCTGGAATACGAATTCCGGGCCCCACAAATAATCACAGACGGGCAACAGATATTGTGTAAGGGTATGTCAGCGAATTTTCTCTTCCACTGATGAAATCCAAATTGGTGGTACAGTTGAAAGCGAAGCCGCCCCAAACCCCTTCTTTGTTGTCTTGAGTAAAAGGTCATCGGTTCCTGTCGTAGGTCATGCCAGTAAGATGCCCACCCATCAAGACCATCTAAGTTCCACTTCTTTTCATCACTGAACAACACCGACATCCATTCGTCTTTCCAGACCATGCGTTCTTGTGCCCAACGTAGCTTGTCTTGAATGTGCTTGGCAATCAGAGGCGATTTCTTCATTTTTTTGTAGACAACATTATTCGCTGGTGTACAGTGTCTTTCGATATGTTCAACCCAGTCACGTTTTGTATCTGGCGAATAGAAAGATTTTGTTTGGCTGCCAGTCATATAATGCGTCTGTCATTGCGAGTGAGGTAACTTTGGGACAATCAGATCGTGGTTTTTGGTGGAACCATGAACTCCTCTTCTAGACATTATAAACCCCTGCTGTGGATAACAAAAACCTTCCAGTAATTGTGACAATATCAGCAACAGATAGTCCGTTGGCTTTCAATCGCCAGGTTTCAGCCACTTCATCGGTTGTGAATTGAGATTGGCGAGGCATTGTCGTAGGTTAATTGTGAATGGAAGAAAAGCTTTCTTTGAAAAAATTAACTAATTGCGCAATATATTAATACCCTGTCACTCGCAAATTTACATATTGAACGTCTCCATTCAACATCTGTGGGTAGTTCTTTAAACTTTTGAGACACGCAAAATTCCATTTTGTTGAATATTTTTATTTCTATTATGTTTTCGTGAATAATATTTTCAGGAGTTTCTTTTAAGTGCTTTGTACAGCTAGTAATTAAAGCATTTGTTATGCACCTTCAATAGTCTTTTTTCTTTTGAACAAAAACATGTTTCTTTAAACTTTTGAGGCACACCTTATATTGGCTTATGTTGTTTGTTTCCAAAAATTCTTAACCAGTTACAAAAAAAATTACAACAATAAAAAATTAGGTGTGAAATAATTCAACAAATAACCATGCTCGTTTACACTGATGTTCTGGAATGTTGTTCCATGCTTCTTTGATGTTATCGAGTAGTGTAAGAATACTATTAGGTTTTTTCTTTAACAGTCCTTTTCACATCAATCCGTAGCATTTCTATGAGTTCAAATCTGCTGACTGAGTAGGCCATTCCATAATTTTGAAATGATTTGTATGTAGTCATTCCTTGATAAGTCTGCTGGTATATTTCGGGTCGTTATCGTGCTGGAATGGCCATGTAAGGGGCAGATTTTCATTGGCATAAGGAAGCATAATATCCTGAAGATTGGATTTGTAAACAAAGCGATCCACGATGCGATTTATATGATTTATATAATAGATCGGGCCTTTGCCATGCCATGCAAAACAACCCCACATTATCACATTCCCCCCTCCATGTTTTATGGTTGCTCTAAACACTGTGGCTGGTATGTTTCATGTTCATTATGTCCTATGTATTTTCTGTCATCACATACCTTTGTCTCATCCGACCACAGCACGTTTTTCCACTGTTGTGTTGTCTAGTTGAGATGGGCATGAGCAAAAGCTAACCTAGTTTTCCTATTCTTTAATTTCCTAGGAGGTTTCTTTTGTGCCTCTCGCCCAAACAAACTAATGCTAACGTGATGATGAGCAGAAAAATCACCTTCAATTATTCTTGAAGTTAAGAATCTGCCTTTTTTTTGAGAGACGATGAACGATACGATCGTTGTGCGGTGTTAGTTTGTTCACCATCTAATTTGTTCACAAAGATCTAGCGATATGTTTTGTCGTTTTTCCATGATTGCTGGTTAAAACATGTACAAGTGGAATTAAAATTGTTGCTTAAACAACAAAATTGGGTATAAATCATAATAATAAGATAATATTTCTCTTATCCAAAAAATACAAAATTTAACATTAGCACCAAAATTCATCTTCAGAAGCACCAAAAGAGAAATGATACATAAAACAAGTAAACTAAAAACTTAAACTAAAAGGAAGTCACATGATAATCAACATCACATAATATCCCAATCCCTATGGATGTCATGTGAGGAGATAATTATTTGCTTTGTTTACAAAAAGGCCTCTTTAATAACTAGTTCCTTCCAATTTTCCTCCCTTCCCAAAATTTTTACACCCCTCTAATTTATTTTATGGCCAGTACAGTGACAGTGTTTGGCTAAAGCATATTCGCAATAATTAAGTCTGATCGCTCTCTCAAGTTCTTCTAAACGAGAGTAGAGAGAGCGACCAGATAGGCCAATGTAGTTGACATCGCAGTCCTAACAGGGATCGTGTTCATACAGTTCTTTTAGATTATGTGGATCTAAATTATTATTAAAAACATTACCAGAGTTATGTGTGAAATGCATATGAGCTAATTGCTTTTTAATGGTAGTATTAATCTTCGGAACGATTTGTATTCACATCTTTAAAACATTCTTTTATTGCATGAATTTAGAATCATAATTAATGGAATTTCTCTTTCCCTGATCAATATACTTCAAAAAATTCCTTTTCTCATTCTGAAAACCTCTAATTCCATCCAATTAATAATGTGTATAGGATATTTATTCAAAATCATTTTATCAATTAATATATGTATGTATAAAGGCAATAATTCCCATGAGATAAAGATCTGTCTCTTTGTATAAAGTTAAGAATAGTATTAGCAGGGAGTAGAGAATAGAGGGAGGCGACACTCTTCAATTTTCCTATACAAAAGGCCGTGCTTCTGTTTATACGCTGCCCTCTGCCGGAAGGAGTGAATTGTAAATATTAAATTGCGTCACCAAAGCACTGACGTCACATCCAGTGCCGCAAATGACGTTTAACCAGAATAACCCCCTTTATCCATTCTTGTTGCGATTTATTATTTACAATTTGGGAAGTATTAATAATATTGCAAAAAATAAAATTCTCAGACACAATAAATATTATTTAAATTTGGTTTTGTTATATATTTTAAGAATACATGTAATTATCACCAAATATCACATTTTTAATTAATAAACACAAGAAACACAAGAAATAATAACTTCATTTCTGAACGATGGGATAATTTGCGCTCACTTGCTCATCTCCTCATTGTTAATTTTCTTCGTAAATCAAGAAACTTAACGAATATTCTCTTCTTGCTTTGTGTGAGAATTTCGTCTTCGGCCCCAGTTTCCTCTGCTCTTTTCATACATAGAGCCGTAGCCACCGATACGAAGAAAAGTACAACAATGGCTACGCTTCCTTCCCGTTGGTACTCTTCCTTCTTTGTTGAAAACGAAACCGGAATTTACAAAAATATCATCTACATAACGTGTCCAAAGAATAATGTTAGATGACAAAATGGAATTATTAATACTGGTGTAAAAAAATGTCTGCTAAGATGGATGATAAAAGGGTTGCCCATTGGTAAGCCATTATGTGTGTTTATAAATCTTGTTATTAAAGACAAACTGGCAGTTATCCATGCACAATCTGATAGCTTTTAAAATGCTAATAACAATTTCAAAACTAAATTGAGTTCCTAATAGTATTTTGATAATGTCTAACTCAGAAAGGACCGGAATGTTGTTATACATATCTTTGATGTCCAAAGTGCAAAAATTCCATGTTGTGTGAAGTTGAATGTTAGCTAGGATGATTTTCAGTTGGAATGAATTTTTAATACTGTAAGTGAAGCAGAAAACATGTTTCAAAAAACATGACATACAGGGTCGGGACACATTAATATGACCCTCGGAAGGTGGTTGCATGTATCTGGGACCATTCGGCGATCAGTGCATCCTGTAATTCCATCACCGTGCCTGGTGGAAGGTCGAGCTTGCGGACATGGCGATCGAGATGGTCCCATAAATGTTCAATGGGGTTGAGGTCTGGGGAGTTTGGTGGCCATCGGAGTAGCTTGAATTCATCCTCATGCTCCTCGAACCAGTCATGGACAATTTTAGCAGTAAAGCAGGGAGCATTGTCCTGTTGAAAGGTACCATCATCCTGAGGAAACACTGTCGACACAGGGGTGAACCTGGTCTGCGATGATCGGCAGATAACAGACAGCATTCAGTGTACCCTCCAGCGGTATCAGTGGTCTCAGACCATATCACGAAAACATCCCCCAAACAGTCACACCTCCCCCACCAGCCTGTCCTCTACCAACGACGGTGTCGGGATGCCTGTTCTCCGATGTTTCCCGGCGAATTCTCCATCGTCCGTCCACTCTGTTCACCAGAAACCGCGACTCGTCAGAGAAAGCAACCCTTTGTCACTCGCCCGAGATCCATTGCACAGGCGTCAACATGGGTGCTGTTACCCTACACCTGCTCCGGAGCCCCAACCTTCAGAGGAATAGTTGCACTGTCTTTGTTCTGACACGCCTAGTGGCCCCACTGTTCATTTGCTCGCCTCTAGGGTCGATGGCCCGTGGGGCCCCACAGTTACCTCTTCGATTGCTCGAAACTGTCTGGTTCGTCCAGTCGCGGTACAACTTCACAACGGCAGCCCTAGAGCTGATTACAAAGATGGCCGTTTCTAAAATGCTGTCCCCCTTGGCCCGATGATCATCTCCTTTTGGAGGTCCGACAGGTCACTTGCTCTGCCCATGACGGTGGCAATTGCTGTGTTAACTGATGCTACTACAATTCTGCTGGTGTCAGCTTTTAATGATATGCAATGATTTTTCATCTGCATACCATGGGACGTTTCAACATGTTCGAGCAGAGGTGGTCATATTAATGTGTCCCGACCCTGTAAATTCAGCTAATTTATATGTAGCCGATTTATAAGTACAAGTGATCGGTCTAAAAGGAAATTTTTCTTTATGCACTTTGACAATAGTTTAAAATTTGTTTAAACATGAAAATTTAGGCTTTCGTTTTTTTTTAATCTTCATCTATTATATTATATTTCCTTAAACTAGCTAACATTTTAATGATAATATTTGGAATTATCTTTAGTTTCAGTTTTGAAGATGTGGGAATTATTATTGATATTGTTACATTACATTCATTGGAAACTTTTAATTGGCAAATCATCTAAAATTAGACTACTTTTTCCGGCATAA
The DNA here is from genome assembly GCA_023313115.1 of Rhysida immarginata. Taxonomy (NCBI): domain Eukaryota; kingdom Metazoa; phylum Arthropoda; class Chilopoda; order Scolopendromorpha; family Scolopendridae; genus Rhysida; species Rhysida immarginata. The sequence continues at coordinate 1,292,272 of JAHWFO010050745.1, read as the reverse complement.
CCGCGCCTAAATTGGAACGATTAAAGGGCTGTGTGCTCACAGTAAACCGTCCAAGTTGCATGCAGATAGGTGGCGTAAGAGCTGAGTTGCCAACAAAAGTTGCCCGTTTGCTCTTCAACATTGACCACAAAATTATTTTCAAAATTGACATCAAAATTGGCTTCAGAACTTATTCATTGTAACGTGCCGTTTTTTTTTTTTTCCTGTTTAGACTTTAGTAAGTTTATCAGGGATTTTAGAGACCCGTCTGCCTCTGATTTTTTTTGATTATTGCTTGCTGTGTTCATTTTAAACACTGAAGTAGAGTACGCTTTATGCGCTCCCCGCCTCCGTTGTGCGTTTCTAGCATTTCAGATCACCGTTATTCCGGGTTTCCTATCGCGAGGGGTTTTTCTAAGACTGGTGTGTTCGTCGGTTGTCTCGGACACGGGCTATGTTTGTTAGACACTTATTAATTTATTATTACGGAGGTTACTGTGTTCCCCCTCCTCATTTTTTTTTAATATTAAAGGGTTCACGTGACGCGCTCTGTTCGCGTTGTTTATGGGTTTTTGGTATCTCATTTGGGGGGTTATTTATTCTATTGGACTTTTCCCCGCGCTAGAAATTTTTCCTCTCTTAGGTAATTTATTTATTTAATGGTCGCGATTGCTGTTACTCAATTATTGAGTTATTAACATCGCTATTTTGTATCATTTGTTATTTATCTTTAGACGAGTTTTTTGGCGCTTGACGGAATGATTGATATTTAGTTCCCGGTGAGTTAATTATTTTGAGTGTCTAGTTCTTAGCTCGTTCCTCGTCGGTCAGTTTTTGACACTTCATGTTCGTTCTCCGATCGAACTTCTCCCATTATTTATTAAGTGACCTTGGTTACTTCTCTCTCTGATTTTCCCGTCCGCGAGAAGAGTTTATAAACTCCTATGATTCTCCTAAAAGTCATAATGAAGATTATGTTCCGGATCTCTCCTTTTGATAAAGGATAGATAGAGATTTGCGCCGTTCGCGATGGTTACTGAAGGAAAAAGAGAAAAGGAAATAAAAATTAGGAATAATTATTTAATTTTTCTTAGTCTTCTCTGTGAGCTGAAAAAATTAATTTTTTATTATTTCAAAATATTTTTTTTTTATTACTAAGATATGTTTACGCTTTCCTTTTGCTAATGTTATTGTTGGATGTGCGTGCGAGTTTTCCGTTCGCTTTGTTTTAACATTTATTATTGTTTAGGCCGTTTCGTTGTATTCGGTTGCTCGTTTTCTTAGAGCGTCTCGCTGTTTTTTTTCCTTGAACTCGGGTGTTGTACCGCGTGTCCTCGATATTTAAATTTTTTTGATTTTTGTAATTTTTTTGGTTTTAGAAAATTCTGGTTAGAGAGGCAGTGTGAAGCAAGAGAGGTAACAGTCGCATCATGGCTCTCTCCTGGGAAAGTGAGATGACTTCTCTGTTGAGGATAGTCTTCCTAGCTTAAGACGATTACGACGTTTACATTTTGTTCATGAATGAAAAATTCATGCTAGCATATTATCTCGACTTGTACTCGGTCGTCTCTCCGGACCATGGGATCAAGACCTGTATCAACTTTAGTTTTTTCTTTTTGCGTGGTTGAAGTTGTTTACGCTCTACGTCAATTTGGAATCGTCCACTAACCTATCGTTGTCCTATTGCAGTTGCGGATATATCTTTTTTGTTCCTGAAATGAGTTTTCGCCGTGGCGATTTGAATTCGTGTCCGTCATCGGAAGTTTCGGAATGGACCTTCCTCCGTTTTGAATATTCCACCTACGTCTCTGGAATGACGTTATTTGAACTGACTTTGTAAAATGTCTCGCAGTTTGTTTTTTTTATTGTTGAACTATTATTTTTGTTTTATTTAATATAATGGACGCTCTTAGAATGCATCTAGAGTCACTGATTTATCTTTGTTTTTATTTCTTATTTTGATTTTATCATTTTAATCATTTCTCTCTGATTTTTTGAAAAATATTTTTTTTTATCTTGTTTTGAATTCTTCTTTATAATAATTTTTGTTTTCTTTTTCCAGGACCTTGCTCATGTTGTCTAAGTTCTTCCTTCTCCTACGTCCCTTTTGTTATTCGTATGTTCCTTCCTTGTCCGTCCTTTCCCATTGTTTTTCTGTTCTTGTTCGTTATGTGATAGATCCGTTGTTCCTTTGTTTTAGATTATAATTTTGTATCCCGTTTTTAGGTACTGTTTGGAGAAGGTCCCGGGTTTATTGCTTGTCTTGTTTTTTTTTATTTTAATTTTTTTTTATGTATTCGATTGAAATCTTTTTGAACCGTTAACTTTTCTTCCATTATTTTTTTTTATCCAATGTTTCAAGAAAAAGAAAAAGATTTTTTTTTTACTTCCAGTTCATATTTTCCTGTTATGCCTTTGCTTAATTGTCTTGCCTGATTTCAGCTTGGTCGTTCCTTGGCAACCTTACTTGACTTTCACCGTTCTACAGACTTCTTCGTTCCCTTCTTGAGTTAATCTTTAACTCTCGTCCAGCCTGCTCGTCACTCGTCATTGTCCTGATCTTGGATGATTCGCCGCTGGATTACCCGTTGCTGTTACGCCCTTACTATTGCAAGACTTTTATTTGTCTCTTCCCTATTCTGAGACTATAGTCAATTTAATTTTTTTTTCTCAATTATCCTTGTCTTATTGTAATAAAGGAAAATATTTATTTGGATTTTCTTTTTCAATTCTCCTTTTTTTTTTTTTAACTCTTCGTTCAGTTTTTTGATTTTTTTTGTGGGGATTAGTAATTCGGGTATGTATTTAGCTTTTCTAACTTAGTTGGGAATTTTTTACCATTGCTTTGGCTCGCTTTACCTTACTTGTGGGATCTTTTGTTGCTTCTTCAAGTAAGCGTTGCTAGTGTATTTCCGCGGTTAACCTCTGTCTTTCCGTAACTGATTTTTCTTAGTTAAGGGAGGGTTTTTTTAATTTTTTCGCTTTGCTTTGTTAGGTCTGGCTGTACGTGCGGGTAAACGCTGATCGCCTTCATTAGCACGTTACATCATATATTACTTCATTAAGTGTCAGCAGTTTCAACTTAAGGTGAAAATACTACAGAGTACCCATCTATCTTCAAGATGTTAACATCTACATTCATATTTACAAGATTGTGTTCTGCAGTGTTTATTACTACTGGATAGGATTTTTTAGGACGTATGAAAATTTTATTTTTATAATTAAGTTTTCACCAAGGTTTAAATAATAGGGGATGGGTTTTTAAATTGAAAGAAAATTATTTTAACTAGAGCATCCGCATTTTTATGAACGGAGGAGGTGGTTACTTTTCAATTTTTAAAAAAAAAATTATCACCTTATAATTATTATTGTTGGTTTTGTGGTTGGTTTTTTCCAAATCAATAAATTTTGTATATTTGGAATAAGAGAAAAATTGTCTTATTAAAATTGTTGCTTATACAATGTGTATATTAAAATACAACAAACTTACAATGTAGAATCCACGTTTAAGTGGAAAACATATGTCCAACCAATTACTTAAATATACTGAAACGTGCTGCCCTTTTTAATGTGTGTCCTCCAAAAAATAATTTTTTAAAAATTCTTTGTTTCAGCCAGTCTTGCTTATTTTGTAGGAGGGGTGGAATTTACTTTTTCAAATATTGGCAATATTTTTGAGAGCCATCTGGTTGGTGCTAAATTTTTGGCCACTACTGTAGTCATTCCATATATATATATGAAAGATGATCAAAAAGGAAGGTTACAAAGCCTGCAGTGAAGCGTGTACATTTTATTCATACAATCAGTACAGCCAACTGATAGTAAGAGGATAACCCAGAGGTAATGCACCACAATTTTTTGGACCGACGCTGCAACTGTCAGTCAGCAAAGGAAGTGGGGGTGAAATCATCTGTGCTCTTGATTACACTAAAACGTGCTCACGATGGTTTTTGCGCTGTCTTAACGAGGAATGAAAAGCTCTGAGAAAAAACATTTCTCCTGTGTTGTTGCAACGTTTTTGAAGCTGAGGGGGAAGCCTTCTTGTTCCGGCTGATGAAACCTGGGTGCACCATTTTGAGTCCGAAACAAACGACAATCGATAGAATGGCGTCATCTGCACTCTACACAAAAGAAAAAATTTTAAGCAATTGCTTCTGCTGGTAAGGTCATGATCACTGTGTTTTGGGACTGTGATGGTGCCACACTCATTGATGTGATGCCGAGAGGCAGCACCATTAATTCTGAGGCATATGTGAACACATTAACCAAACTGAAGTAGCGCTTCCAAGGACTTGAACGCCGTAACAACCTAGCGACTGTTTGCTTCTACACGATAACGCTCGCCCTCATACGAGTTTGAGGACGCCGGAACACATCACAGAACAGGGTTGGGCAGTGTTACCCCATCCACCCTATAGCCCTGACCTAGCGCCCTCAGACTTTCACTTGTTTGGACTATTGATGAATGCCATTCGTGGAAGACATTTTGGGGATGATGAAGATATGATTCGTACAGTGAAGACATGGCTGTTTGAACAGAACATGGACTGGAACCGACAGGACATACACGCCTTTGTGTCTCGCTGGAGGAAGGCCATAAAACTGGACAGGCATTATGTGGAAAAATAGGGAGTGTAGAAGAAACATCATTCTTTCGTGTGTATAAGTTTCATTGTGTTCAATAAATAATTGTTGCAAAAAAAATTGTGGTGCATTAGTTTCTACTCTGCCCTCGTGCATACAGAGTATAAAAAGTATCGGGAAAAGTTTGGGGAAAACAGACTTATTTTAGATATTGCTACAAAACCTTAAAATTCTTCCAAGTACATCCCTTGAGTGTCAAAGCATTTGCCAGCAGCTTTTCCATGACCAGAAGGCTCCCTGGTAGGCAGATTCTGGAAGATCCTTAAGGATATGCATGCAAGCTTCTTTGAAGGCATTTAGGGTACCATTGTGGTGTCCTTTGAGAGAGGATTTCACTTTTGGGAATGGAAAAAGTCTGCTGGGGCCAAGTCGGGAGTGAAAGCAGGTTAGAGAACCTTTGCGACGCTGTTTTGCATTAGGTAGTCGGTCACCTTGAAGCATATGTGGCTGGGTGCATTGTCATGATCCAATTTGTGGCAATAGCTGGCCTCACCCGGCTGGCCCTTCTCTACTGAGGTGGCATTTCACGCACACGTTGCACATTGTTGTCGGTTCTTGACGTTGACGGCCGTCCAGTGTGGGGCTCGTCCTCCATACTCTCGCGGCTGACTTTGAAGAGCTTGTGCCACTTAAAAATTGCAGTTTGTGACATGCTTTCACCCTTGAGAACATGGCGAATCATGCCCAACGTTTCCACACCTGAGTTTCTCAGTACAACACAAAATATGTTGGCGAGTCGCTGTTCAATCGTTACCTGCATTTTGAGCTTACACTTGATAGGGGTTCACTAAACTTCAATCTAGCCTGAACAAACATTTGCAAGCGACTGACTCTTTATGCATTATGAAGGGCAGACTCCACACGGCCGAGCACACTGGGTGCGAGCGTGTTGCGAACTACATTCACATCAGGAGAAAATTGTTCCCGATACTTTTTATACAAACCCTGTACAAGGTTATTTTTTGACATAGTCTCCATATAAGGTTCCAGTTTTATAATTTTAACTATTCATATGAGAATGGAATCTCGAACGTTAGTTATTCTCATATTTGCTTTAGTAAAACTATTGATTTGTGTACTTGAGCATTTTTGAACTGAGACAAATTATTGAGGAGAGTTTATTCCTCTTTTATTGAAATTGTAGAACTGGATAACTAATTTTGTTAGAATTTTGGATAATTAATTCATGATAATTAGGGTGAACTAAACATCCATATTGGTTTAGGCACTTGTTGGTTCATGGGATGAGTTTGAATATTCCCTCCTTGTAAAAATACTGTCCTTGCAAGTTCAGCCACGTTATCGCGAAGTGTTTCATCTCCTAATCTGAAGAGAATGGTCAGTCTCCTAGGTGCTCCTTCAAGTGAGGAAGATGGTGAAAGACGCTTGTAAGCTGGGCTGTAGGGAGGGTGTTCGATGATGTCCCAGCGAAACTTCTTCAACTTCTTCAACAGCGAAACTTCTTCAACGCATGTCCCAGATCGTGCGCTGTCGGGAAGGAGGATGAAGCCCTCGGTGAGACGCCCTGGCCATTTCCTCCCGATTGCTTCACGCAGCTGCTTCATAGAAATCGAATAATTCAGCGAATTTCTTCGCGAGAGAAGTTTTCACAAACGAGTCTCCATTTCTGTTAACCTGCAAATAGCTCTGTAGGTGGCGGGTGGCTGAAACTCTGTGCAGTTGCCGACCGTATGTTTTAGAATTATCGCACATTACTAATTTCTCTATAAAAGGAGAAACTCCAGGAATATCAGCATTGTAACCTTAGTTTTTGATCACTCCTTGTATACAGGGATTTCCAAAGGGAAGGACAATAAGTACATAGCGTGATCCTTTGCATAATGACAAACTTAAAGTTCCATATGTAAAATGTTCAAAACTTAAATGTAAGGGTCGAAACATCACGCAAAATTTGCTGAAAACCTGGTGAAAATGTCATTTAATCTCAACAATTGCAGCCGATTAAATTGTAATCGCCCCATTGAATTTAATGAACTGCTGGAGCGGAAAGTTCATAAATGACGTAACGACGCAATTTTAAATTTTGAATTTTCGACATTTTCGACATTTTGCTTACATTAATGCATGGAATCACACTATGTACGTATTGTCCTTCCATTTAGAAACACCTTGTATATACAGGGTGGATACAAAAATGAGTCCACACACTTTTATTTTCGTAACTGAAGATATGCCAATTTTGATGAATCCAATGAATAGAAAGTTGCGGGTGACCTATCCCATTTTGCACTTTTCATCATCCCAACTACACAAATTAGAACACCTTCAAATCCTATCATAATAACCGTAAGAGATACACGAAAAATTCCAATTGTAGACTTGGAATTCCGAACTAAACAAAACAATTCCAAAATCCGATGAATGGATCAACAACAATAACATGTTGAATTTATTAGGTACCTCCCTATGCACTTCTCAAAGACATTTGAATGTTCATCATGCATATCAAGCAATTACCAAAAATTACCATAACATTCACTTTCATGAGGAAAAGCAAATAAAAGGCAAAGGAAAAGCAATTGTGATTAACTTTGGAGTAAAATTAAGTATGCAGTGTGACTGTAAATTACAAATAATTACAAAAGTTTACATAAAAATATCCTCTCATTTACACGTTTTTTTCTATTTTTCTAATAAGAATTAACTTGATAATGAAATACACACACTCACCAAAAGTCCTGGCACACCTGCCGAATAACATGTTGGCCCCCCTCTGGCCCAGAGAACGATGGCAACCCGTCGCGGAAGAGAGTCTACCAGTCCCCGAAACAGATCCACAGGCACTGAAGCCATGTCGCCTCCACTGCACTCCATAACGATGCTGCATTCAACAGTTATGTTGGTGATGACCTGATAGAACGTTCGATGACGTCCCACAAATGTTCAATGGCATTGCAATCTGGGGAATGTGGAGGCCAAATCATCGTCATGCAGACGATAGCATGTTCCTCCACCCACTGCCATGTCACAAGGACCGTATGTGAGGGCACATTATCTTGCTGGAAGATGCCCTCGCCCGCAAGTTAAAAACGCTTCACGAATAGGTGCAGGTAGTCAGATCGATGTAGGAAGTAGCATGAGTGGATGTCAGATGCATCAATGGACCCATTGCATGCCACGAGAAACACCTCAGAAAAGTATGGAGCCTCCACCTACCTGAGTCATGGCTTCGGGTGGCCTGCGCCAGACACGGACATAACCATCTACCTGATACAGCTGAAACTGTGACTCGTTAGACCAGGCAACCCTTCGCCAGTCCTCAGCGGTCAAATGAAGACGTTGGTTGGCCGAGGCTAGGCTTCGCCGACGATGTGCAGCTGTCAAGAGTGGCACTCGTCGTGGCCTCCTGCTCCCAAAGCATGCAGCTGCCAAGGTTCTCCGAATTGTTGTCACGGACATAGTTGTGGTACGTCTCTGGTTGTACTGCATGATGAGTTGGTCCTCTGTCACCCTATCGTCAACAGTTGCAAGCCGGGTGACCCAGCAAACACGTCTGGCATCAATGAGGCGTGGCTGGGCCGTCCGCTGTCCAACATGGGTTGTAATTTCTCGTTGGATGTACTCTCGATAGACTCTTGCAAAGGTTGTGCAGGAAAATTGCAGGTTGCTGGCTACTTCTGATATTGAGGCACCATCCATTTGGCATGAGAAATCATCCCCTGTACAAATGCGGATAACTCTCGATGTGGTGCCATTTCTGTAACAAGTTTTGATTACAATGATGTGTGATATAAAGGAATCCTGTGTATCTGCATTCTGAGAATGGAAGCAGTGGGATCTGTCTCATTATGGACAGGAAACCTGATTGATGGGTGTGTCATGACTTTTGGTGAGTGAGTATAGTCTGTTCTATTGTAATTAATTTTTTTTATGCTGCAGGTAAAAATTAAAAAATATAGTCTTGAAAATCCTTAATGATTTGAACTCGATTTGTTTGAATGACATGAAGCATTACAAAGAACTTGATTTTTAAAACCATTTAATTTTTTTATCAGTACAACGTGTCTTGCCATAGCATGTTTTGAAACCCTGACACCTTAATAATTTATAGCACTCACTGTAGCTAACATCAGTGAGAAATTAACCATTCAAAAATATTACAAATGGAAATCTGAAGAAACATTCTATAGAATTGCAGTATGAGTAAACATAATAAAGCACTGTGCATCATTAATATTGATATACAGCAATGACAGATAGAATAACAGAGGTGAGTAAACGCGAGAAATTCCAGGCTATTTCCAGCTGTACAATGCATGAAATGAGCGGAAGTCGTTGCGCACATTTCATGAATTGTGAGATTTCACGATCTGCTCTAAACATATATATACGAGGTCTGTTCAAAAAATACGTAGACTGACGTCATAAAACAAAATATACTTTATTCAGAAGTTACACATCTGGGTCCCCTTCAAAGTACTCTCCTCCCCTACGCACACACTTATCCCAACGGTGTTTCCACTTTTGGAAACAGTCCTGGAACGCTTCTTTTGTGATGTCCTTCAGCGCCTTCGTCGCATTTGCCTTTATGTCGGGAATCGTCTCAAATCTCCTTCCTTTCAAAGGTCTTTTGAGTTTGGGAAACAAGAAGAAGTCACAAGGAGCGAGGTCAGGTGAGTAGGATGGGTGAAGAAGAACAGTGATCGAGTGTTTAGCCAAAAACTCTCGAGTTCTGAGGGCTGAATGGGCTGGAGCGTTGTCATGATGAAACAACCAGTCAACTCTCGTCCACATTTCTGGCCTTTTCCACTCGTCCAGTGGCAGTTTTTCCGAGTTTAACACAAAATTTCACAGCAACTCTTTGCTCGTTCAAGTCACTCATTCTAAAAATCCGCCAAACGAAAAAAAACACACTTCACAAACAACCGCGTAGCTAATCAACCAATACTGATATTTGCAATCAAAAAACTGCCTTGTAATCAGCGGATCTGTCAGAAGATGGCGACACCAAGCGATTTTGATTGGGACCAACAGGGCCCGCGCAATTCAAACAGTCTACGTATTTTTTGAACAGACCTCGTACCTGATGCCGGGGGAGGCTGTGGCCTGGTGGGCTTTCACTGAACACAACTTTTGTGAAGTTAAGCTACAGCTACATCAGGCTCGGCTAGTTACTGGATGGGCGACCATCTGTGATAGCCAATCTTTATCCCCCCTCCCGGCTGCTTCGACCATCATACAGCAGTCGTGAAACCAGGTCCATCCACGGACCCAACTCGTCGGCCTCTGGCTATACAGGCCCTGGATGGATGAATTGGATCCCAATTCATAAATAAATAAAAATAAATAAATAAATAAATAAATAAATAAATAAATAAATAAAATAAATACGGTAACGGAAATGACCAATGAGGAAAAAAGATATCACATTTGGAACCCCCAAATTTCAAGTGTTTGTAGAACTAAAACCCCAGTTATAAACCATTCTCTGCCTGTAGACCCTTAAGTGATAGGGCATTAACTAGTTCCACTATAAATCTTATTTGGGGTAGTGACTTTAAAGGTGGTAATTGATAAAGTATACACTCCGCAGTGATTGAGTTATATGTATTTAATTTAAAGGCCTCATGTATTACCTGATTATAAGACATTTTTAATCAACATAGATTAATTCCCGAAGTGCTGGTCTAGATAAGAACATTATAAAAGATTTTCGTGATCACCTTTGAATAAATTACTGTTTAGGTTTGGCTTTGGATAAAAACATATGCTAAGGTCTCATTAAGTAGCCTTGATGATGAACGAAGATTATAATTTCATTCACTTGGCTATTAAAATGAAGAGAGCCATGTATATTAAATCTCGGAATTTTTATTGAATTATTGCAAGAAATAATTTTTGAACAGGTAATAAAGTTGAATTTTTTTTATTCAGTTTCATTCCTCATTCATTATACCATGACCCTAGCCATCTATTATCAGAACAATTTGATCAGTAATAAACCATTAAGGAATGATGTAACCATGTACCAAAAGCCTAAACTAATCGCCGGCACATAAACTACTTGAAATATAATTCCAAATTTTCTGAATTCCTTTTGACAACCTAAAACGGGATCCATTGATTCAAATTCGACAATGTACAAATTTTTTAACTATTCTTATATATTCATTCAAGGCATGTTGTTACTTGTTGTTTGATATGTTACATACCCTATATTAGCTTTGAAAATTTCCAGTGGTACAATAGTGGTATCATTAGCACAGGTACCCTGAATGAATATCGAACATCTTTGAACTTTGTAATTGCTTCTATCAATTCGTTCATAGCATGTCTTTACAAGTTGTTTGATATAATACATGGCATTTTTTAACATTGAAGTTTTTCAATGGTACCATAATGGTATCATTTGAACAAAATGAATCCACTGAATCAAATTCACCAATTTTTGAACTTTTTAAAGTATTCTTATATTTCGTTCATAACAGGTCATTCCAAGTCATTTGATATATTACCAGTCATATTATAGCAGTGAAAGTTTTCAGTGGTACAATAGTGGTATCATTAGCACAGGTACTGCTTAATAAATGTAGACCATATTCGAATTTTGTAATTAATCTTATATATTCGTCCATAACAGGTCATTTCAAGTCGTTTGATATATATTACATGCATTACCTTAGCAGTGAAAATTTCCAGTGGTACAATTGTGGTATCATTTGCCATGTACACCTGAATAAATATCAACCGTCTTCCAATTTTGAAATTATTCTTATATATTCGTCCATAACAGGTCCTTCCGAGTCATTTGATATATTACATTGCATATCTTAGCAGTGAAAATTTTTGAGGGTGTCATAAGGGCACAATTAGAGCACGTCCCATTGCATCGATTATGACCATCTTCAAATTGGTTTATGCCCCGAACCATATTTATCAATTGGTGAAAACAGTAATTGATAACCGCTTATAGCTCGTCGTTATGATTTGTTTGATATATTACTTACTATCTCTTCCATTGAAAACTGCTAGCTGGGGTCATGTAGGTACCTATTGTGCACGTGCCATTGAACTGATTTAGGTAATATTTGTGACTGGTTTGTGCCATGAACCATATTCATCAACTGACGAAAACAAAATTTTAAAATCTTTCATAGCCTTGGAGGAGTTAGAGTTGCAGACAGACAGACAGACAGACAGACAGGCAGACAGACACGTTTCCCCAATATTGGAATATTTAAGTTCCAATTATTTAAAGTAAATAAATATATGCAGAAGATTCATTAGTTATCTTGTATAATCTTAAATTAGAAATATCAGAATGTTTATATTTAAAGGACAGATTATTGCTAAGTCGGATGTGTTTAACAGTCTGTTTCATAATTTATTGGACACTTCAAAAATGCAAAACTACGCGGTGGTTTTTGAAAAAACAATCCTATATGCTTACTTTACCATTACACTAACACCGTGAACACATAATATGTAAACAGCACTGCGTAATAAAATACTATACAATATTTTCTGCGAAAAGTACATTCCTACTGTTTCACATTTCGTTTTCTACCTACTACCTGATAATGTTCCCACCCATTTTGTTAAAAACCTAACCCCCCTACAAATGGAATAGGCTCATTAGAATGTGTAGACTAAGACTAATTCAATTTGTTCATCATACTCTTGAAAATGTGTCCACGAAAGACATTAAGTGATGCTGACAAACAAATTATTCGCGTCCATCGCGGGAATGGAAAGTCTATTCGAGAGATTTCTGCTGTGACCGGTACAGCGAAAAGTACAGTTGCCTGGTTTCTCAAACAGGAAGCGAACCCACGAGTGACAAAGAAATGAGGACCCAAACCAAAACTGATGCCTCATATGAAACGTGCAATTGTTAAACAGGCATGCAACACAGGACAGTCTACCTCACAAATAGCCGCTCAATTACCCGGTTCAATATCTCGCACAACTGTGTGGAGAGTACTCTCATCAACCGACCACGTAAAATACGCTAAAAGAAAGGCCAAACCAGAGACAAATGAACAGTAGAGACTGGCAGTGAAGCCTCTAAAACCGATGCCACCGAGCCGCCATATTTAGGGGGACAAAAATCAGCTGATCGCCATAGACATTGCATTAAGCGTAATAAATATCAGCCGATTTCTTTGCAGCACCTATAGGAAAACTCAAAATTTAAATTAAAACATGGAAATCAAGTGAAAATGTTAATTAATAAGTCAATAAAAACTAGAATTGATACCCGTAAAAGAATTTTTAAAAATTTTTTAACGATCGCTGTTGAAAGAAGCCTATTCGGAGCGTCATTGCAATATAAAACATGCCGGAGCGGCTAAAATGAAACATTGTTGTGCATACAATTGCAAAAATTATTCAAAACAGGGTTCAGACATTTCTTTTCATAAGTAATTTACATTTAATATAACACAATAAACTCATTTATAAAATAGATTATTAAAAAATCGGAATTACAAAAATAGAATTCTATATTTTCACCAGATTTATTTATTTTCATCAAAAGGGTTTAGTGCAATTTAACTTTGTACATGCTAAGTTTGCTCTTCAAATTTATTGAGAAAAAATTCATAGCTACATTTTTCTGTGAAACTTTAAAAAAATCCAAAAATAATTCTACAACAATTTTTAGCCAAACTCAAGAGTTTATAATTTATTTACAATCAAAATACATATTCATGGAATGAATAAAGCAGACGATTGTTTATAATCTTTATTAAATCAAAAAGATTTACATTTCTATTACAAACAAAATGAAATGAAATTTATCCATTTACATTACAGTGTATTTTACATTATAAAATATAAAAAATCGGTTTCGTTAATATTCCAACGAAAATTGTCACTGCAATAACATGAATAAATTCTTAATTTGACAAAGAATAATGTAATTTATTATTTAAAATGTGATGAAATTGAAATATTTAAATTAAACTACAGATTTCCAAAAATTAAAAAATTATATCAGCAATGGATAAGAAACATCAGAAAAGAAAAATGGAAACCAGGACCATTCACAGTCATTTGTTCAATTCATTTTCAAGAAGAATGTTTTGATTTGACAGAGCAAAGAAAAAGATTAAAACAAGGGGCAATTCCCACAAAATTTGACTTTCCTAAACATCTGCAAAAAGGTACACTTGAGCATCTCTTCAAATATTAACTTTTATCATTAACATATTTATCATGCTTTAACTCTATTATTAAAAAATATAACTCTCAGTTTTATAAAACTTTTTCAAGGAATCTAAACCAAGAAAACCTCCTGCACGTTATAAAACTAATGACAAGGAGAATGAAACAGATTCAAAGAGTGAAGCAGGACCATCATTTCATCATTCATTTGATCACACACAGAGCTTGGAATCTCCAAGAAAAATTAAAAGAAAATTAGATTACTTAACTGAAATAGCTTCAAACACCAAAAAGAAGTTAAAACTTATCAGTAATCAGAAAAGAAAATTGAAACAAAAAATATTAAAATTGGAGCATATAATTTCAGATTTAAAAAATAAAAATATGATGTCTGACAGTGCACTGACAAACCTTTCCAGTTGTTGTTCAATAATACCTTCTGAAATATTACAACGTTTATATTTGAAAAACAACAAGCAAAAACATATATCTACATATCCACCAAGCATCAGATCTTTTGATCTGACACTTCAATTTTATTCAAACAGAGCATATGAATACGTCAGGCAAACATTTGATTTATGTCTCCCT
>JAHWFO010050745.1:1251132-1267875 GCA_023313115.1 Rhysida immarginata | reverse complement strand
AAAAAATACAAGCAAAAAAAAAAAAAAAAAAAGATTATCACATCTTCCAGTAGTCTGGGAAAGAGACGTTGCAAATATCTTCAAAATTGATGTCAAGAACCTGCCTCGGTTTACGATACTTCGTATGCCAGTTCATATTCATTGAGTTCTCCAGTATCCCTTTCACAAGCTTATTGTCGTGAGTCTTCATCTTCTGTATCATAATCAATAGGAGATACTTATATGTTTAAATCGTGATGGATGGATTGGTTTTTCACTGTCCTTCTGTCCAGCTGGGCAATGGTCCTCAGGGTAACATTCTGGAATGACTGTAGTTCACTCCATCTGGTTTTACAGATAGTCGCCCACGCAGGCATGCCATAGAGGAGTATGGTCCGGATAATCGATTTGTACAGAAGTAGCTTGTTGTCAATGCTGAGGGTGCTGTTGCGACCCATAAGAGCTATGATACTGTACTTAGCCCTCTTCGCTTTGTTCAAAGCATAGGACATATGCTGGTTCCATGAGAGTCTTGAGTCAATGATAACTCCCAGGTACTTGTAGTTGTCCACCCAGTCCAGCTTCTTATTAAACAGAACAAGAGAATCTGGGGGATGCTTGAGCTTCCTATTGAGGTACAAAGCCTTGCACTTTCCGACGTTAAGGTTCAACATCCAGCAGTTAAACCAGTCTTCGAACTGCTTCAAGGCGCCCTGCAGCCGAGTGATAACGTGAGCCGGCCGGTGTGCCCATGTCATAATGGCAGTGTCATCCGCATAAAAATACAGATTACAATTATCGGGTTTTGGGAAATCATGTACAAAGTAATTAAATAGCATAGGCCCGAGGACAGAACCCTGAGGGACACCGGCCTTTACAACACGGGGTGTGGAAAGATTTTCTCCAACCTTGGCTTGATAGGATCTGCCGTCAAGAAAGGATTTCACCATCAAGATCAAATCGCCAGGGAACCCGTCTCTGATCATTTTGTAGACAAGGCCCTCATGCCACACTTGGTCAAAAGCTTTACTGACATCGAGAAATACCACCCCACAGTACCTGGATAGGTTCAGGGGGGTGCTCAGGTCTTCAACGAGCCTCCATATCTGCATCGGACAAGAATGGTCAGCACGAAAGCCAAACTGCTCTTCCCGAAAAAGGTCATTTGCTAGACAGTGATCTTGGAATCTGACGAGGATCGTTCTCTCCAACACCTTGGACATCGTGGGTAGCAGGCTAATAGGTCGGTAACTCGCCGGAATTGCAGGATTTTGCCTCTGCTTGGGGATACTCAACACAATAGATTTCTTCCAAGCCACAGGGAAATAAGAAAATTTCCAGCAGTCGCTAATGATATTGGTGAGAAAGTCAATAAAGTTCTTTGGGAGATTCATAAGGGCGTTATTACTCACCTTGTCTTTTCCTGGAGCCTTCTTCTTTTTCAGTTTGTTTATGATGTTGGCGATCTCACCAGCCTCGATGTTGTACTTCGTAAAATGCTTCGGGACTTCATCAAAGTTGAAAATACCTTCTTCCACACGCTGAGACATGATTTGGCTCTCGGGCTTATCGTTGGTAGGAGTAACAAACTGAATTTCCAGTGAATCTGCAATGACTTGGGCCTTGTCCTGATCAGTTTGCACATAGTTACCTTGTGGTGTACGGAGTGGAGGAAGCATAACATTCTTCTTCTTCTGTAAAGCTCTAACCATACTCCAAATAGAATTGTCGCGAGTCGACAAGCTTTTGAGTTTTTCATTCCATCTAGCGTCGCGAAGCTCTTTTATCTCCTCTTGAACTCTTCGCACTAACCTGTTGTACTTGGTTTTGAGCCAAGGTTCACGAAAGCTTTGCCAAAGTCTACGGGTCCTGTTTCTTTCAGCAATTAGGCATTAGATTCCAGGAGAGAGTTGGATTCGATGAGAAGGTTTATTCTCTGATGGATACTTACTGACTTCTATGGCACTGTTAATACATCTGGTGATGTCATCAACAAGTTGATCGATGTCCTCTGTACAGTAAGCAACGTCGGGATGGTAGCCATAGTCCTTAAGAATATCTTTGTAGAGCTTCCAGTCTTGATGATGTACGAATTCCTCTCGGAAATTTATGTCAACATTGTCAAAGTTCAACGCCACAGGCTTGTGGTCAGAAGAAAGGTCATCAATCGTGAAGACATTGTACGGTTTGAAGAAACCCTTCAAGAGCGAGATGTCCAAAACGTCACTACTAGGGGAGTGGTCGCAGTAGTAGGTGTCCTCCACAGGTCCAGCAGCGATGATATCATCTCTACCTTGTATGTACCTATAGAGAATCATGCCGTTGTAATTCTGCGTTCTGGAGTTCCAGCTTGGATGCTTGCCATTGAGGTCACCAGCCAGGACGACTGGAGTGTCACCACTGAAGATTTCATCAAGCTCGCAAATGTCAAGATAATGTTTAGGTGAATTGTAGAGCGCTACGAACTTCACTTCACCACAGGAGACGTCATTGATAATGATGGAGGCTGATTCCATACCTGCATAAGACTTGGATACTAATTCTTGGTGTTGAATTCCCCTCTTAATGATGATCGCAGCGCCCCCAGACGCACATCTTGCAGCATTTGAAGCCATTCGATCCTTACGGTACACACAATAGCCAGGTAGCTTGAAGTCTTGGCTTGGTTTGAAGTGAGTTTCACAGAGGAAAGCCACGTCGATTTCGTGATTTATCAGAAAGTTGTGAAACTCGATACGCTTTCGGGGAATGCCCCTAGCGTTCCATATCACGCACCGAAGTTCACCTTTATTGATTACAGTATAACGTTGTGCAGCCATACTAAAGTTAGTTGGTCGTAAGGAGCCCACTCAACTGTGGGTAACTTTTGCCTAGATTAGAAAACAGATTAAAGATACGTCCTAATTGCTTATACATACCTGGTAGGTCGTTGATGTTGAGGCCTTTATCTTCTGGCGTAGACACAGCGGCAGCATAGGATTTGCCTGCTGTCACTTTAGAACTAGACATCCTTTGAACCTGGGGGTACTTTGGACATTTTGTGTAGCTTGATGTGTGCTGTCCACCACATCTGATGCACTTTGGGGGGTCTTGTCCTTTGATCTTTGGGCAATCTCTTGACTGGTGCCCCTCAGCACATTTATTACAACGAGGATCTTCCATGCAGCCCATGGATACGTGTCCGAAGCGCAGGCAGTTGTAACACTGTAGTGGCTTCTTGTTCCCTCGAAAGGCCTCCACTGAAACTGCCAGCGGCCCAATACGTGTTACGTTTTTCAATGATTGGTTGTGTTCGGTGTTCGGGAGTAGAACCAAAACCATTGGCATATCAATGGATCCTTTGGCTTTCCTCAATCGAATAACTTTTTCCGGGAAATAGTTGGTTCTTTTTAGGTCTTCTTGGAAGTCATCGAGGTCATACGTAACATCCACATTACGAATTACGTATTTCAAGACCTTCTCCGACTTCAGTTGATGATGCTGAATTTTTAAAATATTATCAGATTTAATGCCAGAGACTAACCTGTTGTGTGTTTCTTCATCTTCACATTTAACCTTGATGGTTTCAGCTCTGCCCGTATGAACGGCGATCTTTTCGACTGGAACATGCTTCTCGAGCTCAGTTAAAATCGTCTTAAACGGGATGCCATGAGACCGCACGATAATTGGCGGTACATACCTCTTCGTGATCCTATGGTCTTTATTAGCCGAGCGACCTTGTACATTCTTCGGATTCCTCATTCTAGTCGCGCTGACGACTTCTTCATTTACTCTGGAGACGGTCTTTAGGTTATCGATCCTCGTGCTTTTTCTGAATTTTTTATTAGTGACACCAATCCAGGGACTGTCGTCCACTTCTTCATCAGTTCCGTCAGAGTGACTTCTCTTACAGCCACCGTTTGTCGAACAGTCACTATTTTCTATTATATCCATAGACTCCATACTATTAGAAGGGGAAATAGTTTTTAAGACATTACTTACCTTGCTGCTATCAACTGCATTATCTTCCGTGGAGTTACTTGCCTTCGGAGTCCCGGAGCATTTCCCTTATCTTGTCAATAACATCTCTACGAGAGTCCTTAATTTCCTTATTGATACCTTCGAACTTCTCCTCAAAACTTTTGTGTAGGGATTCGACTTTTTCCTCCAGTGCACTATACTTAGCGTTTATTTTATCCCGGAGGGCTTCTAACATTTCGTTAAACACTAGGTCAAAAGCAGCAAACCTAGCATCCAAGCAGGCATCCCGGTAAGTCTTTTCGCAGGACACAGTTTTACATCCGCCACTAGCAAATGCTCTTTAGCCGACTTCAGCTTGGTTAATTTAGACGAAGCCATCGTATATAAATGTATAGAACCAGGGGGGGGGGGAGTAACCTCGTAGCTAAAGAAGCCGTCCTAAGAAGGACGCATCTAGCTCTAAGAAAAAAGAACAAGTCAGGTTTGCGAGAAAATTAATTCTACGCCAGGGACCCGCTCGTGAATGATTAGAATAATAATAGATGATATGAGAAAATGTCCTTAGTTAGGTTTGCGAGGAAATTAATGCCAACGCCAGGGACCCAGAAGGATAATGAGCGTCTTGATGTACTGGTTTACGGGAATATTAATTCCAACGCCAGGGACCAGCACATAAGACGTAACAGAAGGTGAATATCGCCCTGAAAAGGGCGCACCGTGAAATGAAAATAATGAAGTGATACCTGAAAAGAGAGTAGAGTGATACCTTGAAGAGCTAGTCCGTTTTGATCGTCCTGATCGTCCTCAGCCTAGGTTCCATCCTCCTGATGATGGATGCGATGCCTCTGTCTGGAAACAGCTGAGTATATATAAGGAACAACAACCAATAAAAGAAAGGCATGAAAAAACATTTTCTCTGATTGGTTACCTGGGTCAACCATCGAATTAGAGGGGAGTCGCTAATCGGGCCCCTATCTAGGTTGAGTATTAAATTTCCGTCTGATTTTTGGATAGCAATGCTTTCAAAAGCATCCAGCAGGTGTTTTTTATTTATTGATTTTATCAGATGTACATTGTTGATAGGAAAATCATGGCCTGTGTCGATTGAATGTTTTGCTACGGAGGACTGATTGCTTCTCCCATACTTCCTGTGTCTTATATTTTCTACTAAAGACTTATTGAATTACAAGTTTTTTTTAAATTACAAGTTTTCCATTGTCGAAGCCAAAGCCTATGATTTACATTTATTCTTAAGTAAATATTTAAAAGAAGAGGTTTGGGATGATTTACTATGGAAAGTCAATTGGGTCAACCAAGCAAAAATAGATCAAAATACTAAAAAACGTTCAAACAAATTAGAACTTATTATCAATAATTAGACATCCAAAAGACGACCAGATAAGAAAAAGATGTTCAACAATATTATCAATCAGACAAACATAGAATTTAGCAATTCCGAAATGGAATTTCTTTCCAAAAGTTTAAAGTTTGCTTTTAGTAACAAAGAGAATGATCTTCAAGAGTTAGTTGGTCATATAGAAGGTGGCATTAGGTATCTACCTGAATCACACGAAAAAGCCATCAGAGAACAATGCGCCCACATTTTGAGCCAAAATTGGAAAAGTTATTTGACAGCCGATAATGACAAAAAGTATTTAGCTATTGTTAAAACTCTTAACCTGAAAAACTGTTTTTTTCTAAAAAGTGACAAGGGAAACACTACAGTTATTCTTAAAAAAAGATGATTACTACAATAGAGTAGAGGCTCTTATATCCGAGGGGCCTTTTGAATTAATTAATAAGGACCCACTAAAAGATCTGATTAATAATGTTAAAGAAGCCATAAAGACTAGTCCTAATTTTATCCCCCAAAATTTAGGATCCTCACTTACTATCAAAAACCCTACCTTACCCCGTTTATATATGTCCTGTGGATTGATAGCAGAGAGATATTAGACAAGATAGCATGAACGTATAACAGAAAAATAAATCTTTTATTTCTCCAAATAAAACAGAAATGTCTTTAGGAATAAAATAAGGAATTATGAACTCATAAACGTAAAAGTCTGTATCTGGATAACTGATGAATAAAGTCAAAGTTCCGATGATGAAGTCGTGTACAATCGTTGCAGTGGAACAAAGTCACAATAAAGTTTCAACAATTGCCTGAAGCCCAAATGTAGCGTACGCAGTTCTATAGTGTCGACCCGACACTACAGTAGAAAACAGATTAAACTCTTACTACAATTACGAGGTTAACGTGCATAAGGGTTTTAAAGTTACAGTTCTGAAATTTGGGGTAAAGTCTGGTGTAGTGAAGATGTGGGGTAGCGTATGACTTGAGGCTAGGTTAACTCGACCGCATAGCATACCCTGATGAATCTATTGTAGGATGACTGCTGATGTTCCTTTGTCGCTATCCTGGTAGAGGCGTAGGCTTTGGGTAAAGCATATTCTTTTAGAATATTGGTAGAATGGATCCACCTGCCAAGGTACACCAAGACTAGTTAACTCGATGTTCGCTGCACAGCGTGGAAAAATTAGAAGTCAAACATCTAAGTTAGAGCAGAAGCAGCCAAAACTTGTTGTTAAGATTTGTCTTTGAAAAACGTTGGATGCACTGACGTGAAGTTCGGCGAAACTCGTGGGGGCGATTCCTTTTTCACAACATGGTCGCTACTGTCTGGAGAAACGGCGCTCCAAATCTGATAGATCAGTGCTACGTCGATACTGCAAAGAGGTGCAAACAATTATACCGGTCGGACATAATGGGCATCACTAAGAAACCGGTTGACGCTGATGTATCACAAAACTCCCAACACTCGTATAGTACAATACAACAGCCAAAAAAATAAATATTTCTATATTTGGTCAAACAGCGCACATAAACTAAACACAATAAGGCCAAAATCGTTGAAGCCTTACATTGACGAACATAAAACCAGAATTCACACTTTTGCTTAAAATTCTGTGATCGTTGACTTCTCTTAAGCCATTAATAAATTGGGCAGATGAAAACACACATCGTATTACCGGAAACACTGATTCCATGCCTCTCAAATTCACTCTTCACTTAGGAGCACTAATCTCATAAACTGATTAGCACAAATCAAACGGTGAATAAAATAGCATGAAGCAACTGCCTCATCTCTTTCATGTGACGCACTTTGTTAACACAAGATTCAATTCTCACAGATAATTCCAAAACTCGTCGAGAAGCCGGTGACGTCCCCGCTTCTAAAACACACGAGAAGAAAGCAATAGCATTAAAACATATGAAGTGCTTTAATGCCTAGAATTGAATTCGTGATCCAAGACACAGGTAATTCTCTCAGTTTCCGTGAGGTGCTGCTGAATGATGGAAGCAATTGCTTCCGAAAAGTACTTCCAGTATCAGGTTGTATATTTTCAATCTATAAACGTTGTGGTGAAAGAGTTTTTTATTAGTTTTAAGTTTTGAATTTAATTAGTAATCAAAATTTATGGTGCAGTTGAAAATCCCTAATTAGGCATCTAAATTCATACCCTAAACCCTGGCTATTACTATTGGCACCAGCCGACAAGATATTTGCTATTAGAATTATGGGAATGGTTGGAAATAACTGGGTAAATAAATGGAATAGGTAAATTGCATGTTTCAGCAGATTAAATTAAGAGTCTAATTGCCATAAAGCCCAGGCAAGATAATAAGGTAGGTAAATTTAAAATTCGCGGTAAAAAATTGAAAAGTAAAGATGACTCATTAATCTTTCGTGTTAGCAGGTGAAGTAAACACCTATGATGGATCAACTGATCCTGCATTATTCTTTCAGAGAATTGACGAAATTGCAACTGCATGTAATTGCACACCTGCAACAAAATTAAATATAGTAAAAATTAAGCTCCAGGGCAGTGCTCCATTTCATTGTCGCGAACATCAGGCTATGGCAGCAACAAATGAAAATGAAGAATTTAAAAATAAGATGATTGAAAAATTTGGAAAGAAGCTAGAGGAAAAAGTGAAAGACTATTATCAGAGTGTAGTCAAGGAAACAAATGAAGCAGCACGAGATTTTTCAACACAGATACAGGCATTGGGGAAAAATATTAAAATACCTGTCCCAGGTGAAGAACAGGCAGTAGATATAAGGAAAGCATTCGCAAAACGGATAGTAGAGGAAAGAAGGTAAAATAGATTTAGGGGTGGATATTAATTGCCTCTTCTTTTATTTATTGATCAAGAGGTTAGTTGTTAAAGGATTAGTTGAGGGCAAAAACATAATCCTCCTTAAAATTGTGAAAACATGATTACTTACTGCTACATTGTTTTGTCTATTTTAAATGCAGAGATTGTATAGTAGATTTTTGTGGTTTTGTTCCTAACAGGAACGTGGAAACGGCGTGTCATGAATTACTCGAACATCTCTCGTCCAAAATGGCCCGTAACAAATTTGTTACATCTATATTCATTGACTTTACAAAAGCATTTGACTCTGTACCTGCCCACCTACTTCTTTTCAAACTACATTCATTCTATGGTGTTCGGGGTTTACCTTTTTATGGCTTACTAGTTTTCTTTCTAATCGTAAATATCACTTAGTTCACTTAGGTAAATCCTCATTTACTATTGCCAGGAATCGGGGGGGTCCCGCAGGCATGTTTGCTAACCACGCAGAGATGGAGGCAGTTTCGTAATCATGTCGTATGATGGCGCACCCGTCCTTATACAGGCTCTCTAATATACAGTGCTCTAGTGGGTGCTAGAGTTTTTCAAACAATTAGTGTTTCAAATTGTTGACCAAATTATTTAAGAAACAATTAGTTGACCAAACAATTTTCAAATTCGTTCGACCAAACAATTAGTTTTTCAAATTGTTGACGCCGGCTTGAAGAGATATAATAATACAACATTATAAAAGCGTGTTTTGGAAAAATCCTTTCCCCCCCTCTTATCTTGCTTAATTTTAAGAGATTATAACCCCATTTCATTGTCCAAAGATATGCAAAGCAGTTGCTATGTATACTCTGTATTCAGTGTGTCAAAAAACGGCCTGTTTGAAAAAGATGTAGCCTGCCTACATTGCAAGCACCTTTCATTTTTTACATTTATTTTTTTAAATTTTAAATACTTCGTATTGGTTAAAATTATTCGTACATCAGAGTGTATGTTATTAGTTTTATGGGTTTTTTTTTAAGTAAAGACGAACTTAAAGGAGTTTCATAAGAGTCATTTGAAAATTACAATGTATATAAATTAATAAATAGAGAAAGATATTAAACATTAAATATTAAAAGGAAATAATTTCTAATGAAAATGGATATATTTGAATAAAAATAAATTTACTGATTTTTTTAGATTTAATTATTGATGGAAAACAACAAATTTAATATCTTCAAATTTTAAAATTAATCAAGACATCAATCTATTAATCAACATACTATGAATTGATTTTATCTCGATTTATAAATATTGCATGTTTACACCATTGATAATTTGAATGGTTTACACAGGCCTGCCGATAGTTTAGTAAAAAAATCACTAAAAATTTTCTTGATTATAATTTCAATATGCTGGTTTCAAATTTTAAAACAGTTTTGTGCTATCACAACGGACAATATTACACAGGCCTACGAGGGTTTATTGTCAAGAAAATTTTCAGTGATTTTTTACTAATTTCAACATGCTCTTTTCAAATTTTATAACTGTTTTGGGATATCGCGCAAGGTTTATTCCAAAAACGGCATGCTCATTTTACTCGTTATTTTATGAAAACGGGCAGTATTAAACTCGTCGCCAATTAATATTAGAAATTCTTTATAGCTCAATTACTCCTTTCTGCGCTTGGGCAGTCAATAAAAATAGTTTTACAATTTATTTATTATTATTTATTTATTAAAAATCTAATTTAAACTTTGACTCTGGATTAAATTACGATTATGAAGTAGGAGTGCATGTAGAATTTGCAGTATTTGCATTTTTGAAAAATCCTGGCGTGTTGGATGAAAACTGAATTTATTTTCAAAAGTAGCAGTCCAAAATTATATTTAATCACCGAATAAAATTAAAACGTCTTTCCAAAAGCTAAAATACTATTAAAATTTTTCTTTTAATTCAAATACGTTACACTTTCATTATAAATTATTTTATTTTCTTTTAAATATGTTTATTCTAAAATGTAGAAGCAAATGTGTGTTTTAAATTTATTATTATCTTATTATTCCTCAAATGTTAAATAAAAAATTCTTTTGTTAATAAAAATATGCTTTTCAGATAAAATGAAATTGTAAACTGTTCATGTTGTTTTTACTGAAATAAAATGTTATTGCTGAGCCCAGTAATGTATAATTAGTTTTGATATACATGTATTTACATTAAACAAATCCGCTATAAAATTAACAACTATATCATAAATGAATGTTTTAAAATTTTCTATGTAGAGAACAGTTTAAACAAAATATTAAATTTTATTTACTTATCGAAAGTCTGATATTATATTTAAGTTCTTGTATAACAGTTTACAACAATTTTAGAACGATTACTTGTTTGTCTTCAACAAAAAATAAGTATATATTGTACTGTAATACTTTCAAAACAGAGGTTTTATAGATCTTGCTCTTTTATAGACATTGCTCTTTTATAAACCTTCTCTGGATAGGCACGTGTGCGCCCTGATACAACATAATCGTGAAACTACCTCTATCTCTGCGCGGATAGCAAAATGCGTCCCGCAGGGATCGATCTTCTCTCCGCTTCTTTTCATCCTTTTTGTAAATGACCTACCTTTAATCTACACTGCTGTTAAATCCATTTTGTACGCTGATGATGTTTCGTTAGTGTTATCCAATACCGATATTTCGCATCTATTAATTTCGATCAACGAATCACTCGAGAAACTTAGCCATTGGAGCTCTGCGAACTGCCTTACTGTTAATACTGTTAAGACCAAGCTGATGTTTTTCCATCCGCGTAATAAACGTAATATACCTGTATCTCCCTTGGTCTAATATGACAACTGCATTATTGCTACTACTAAGACCTTTACTTATCTTGGACTTACTTTATCCCATGACTTATCATGGGACTCTCATGTTAATGCTTTGGTAGTTAAACTTAACAAAAAACAAGGTATCAACTCCAGACTATACTACCTCCCTTCTAACATTCTGTTGTTGTTATATCATTCCTGGATCCATTCGTCATTATGATACGGTGTAGTATTCTCGGGGTCTACCACTGCTACCAATCTTACTCGACTATTTAAACTACAAAAGTTGTTCCTTCGCATTCTTAATCTTCCCAAATTTCCTTCTGTTCCTCATTACTTTTCTTCGCTACGTATACTTAAAATATATCAAATTCAGCGTTGCCAACTGTGTAATAATTATTACATTTGTGCATTGTTTAGCTTGTATTATAACAATGTCCAAGAATAAGTATTTTTATCTAAAAACCGGTAAGTTGGCAACCCTGATCAAATTTATTTATTTACAAAACCTCTAATTCTCTCTTATTGCTTGTCTCCCACTTATCAATATGCTTTAATCGAGACACCCATAATCATTATACTCGTATTGCTAATGAGATTCGCCCGCCGTCTTCTATCCATAATTATAGGAACAATTGTGTTTCGTTTATCGGAATTAGATGCTGGGCTTCCTTTCCGTCTGAAATCCGCTCTTCATTTCCTTACTCATCTTTTCGTAACTCTTTAAGGAATTACTCTGTCCCACGTTCCTTTGGGCAGAATTTTTTCATGTTAATTTTTTTAATTTATCTCTGTTATCCACATATATTCTGCCATAATCAGGTCCTATATGATTATTATCGGAAATTTTATAAAATTTTCTTAAATAATTATTATTATAGTTTATTTTTACAACTTAAATGTTGTATAACGATTGTTTACCAGACAATGTGCTTTATAGTAGTTTTAATTTTCCTTTTTTAATTTTTGTACAACTCATAGTTTTTTTGTTGGCTTGTATCTCGGATATTTTGTTGCCCCATCTTTATTATCTATCATTTTTTAATATCCGTTTTGTTTTTCCATTTACTAACCCATCCGGTTATTTTGATGTTTCTGTAAAGGTGCCCTTGAGGCCTAACTCGTCGGTTTTTAACCATACAGGCCTCACTGGTCACTATTATTATGTTTTCTAACCTTTAAATAAATAAATAAATAAATAAAAATAAAATAAATAAATTTATCGTAAAGAAATTGATTGTAAATTGATTGAGCATAGGTTACTGTAGTGATGGAGACATTGCAGTGAGGGACACTAGAAAACCTCTCCCTTGTCTCTTCCCTTCTCTCCTTTCCCTCCTCTTGTCCGCTTGACGTACGACCAGCCATTGTCCACCAGTAGAACAGAGCTCGAAGGAGAACAAAGCTGCAGCGACCAACCAACCAACGCGAAATTTTGACTAAGTGCGAAGGGCCGCAAACTCGGGGAAACGACGCGGCCTTAACGGGTGCGTTTCCCCGCCGAATATGAACGCGATCCGTGGAGTTCAAACTTTGGAAGGAACAAACCTCAAGAGCGAACAGAGCTCGAGAGAAGAACAGAGCTCAAACGACGCACCCGAAATTTTCGCTAAGTGCGAAGGGCCGCAAACTCTGGGAAACGACGCGGCCCTATCAGGCGCGTGTCCCCGCCGAATATCTACGCGATCCGTGAAGTTCGAAAATTCGGCATGACAGGAGCCCCGGTACGCACATGGGAACGACCAGCCGAGCTGCTCGGGGTGGAAGTCGACCGACCCGGGCTTTAGTTGTTGAGTACGCAACTCTTAGAGGATCTCCCTATGAAAAAATTTCGAACACTACAGTCCAAAAATAAACATGCTACTTTTGAGAAGGATTTACCGGAGGTTCGAATTTCACGCCGCGTTTGGCCACTCTTGTGCGGCCGGGGCTGAACCCCTTTCCCGGACTTGTAAATGCCTACTTTTGAATTCGGCACAAGTGTAGACGGTCCGGTGCTATATATATAGGGTCGGTCTTGAAAGACGAGTGAAAGCCAAGGAGCCAAAATTAAAGCGTCTGAACGTTATTAAACCCAGAGGCAAAATGAATAAATATCTCCTTAAAGCTTCACTCCGTACTTTCCGAACTAGCTCCCTAAATAGATAGACGATGCGAGCCACGACCGGCACTTGCTCGTACCTTCACGGGTTCATGTTAAAATTGCACGGGCGAATGTTAGGATTTACCCGGCTATATTCTTTGAGGCAGCCACGTTGCCGAAAACGTACGGAACATTGGAGGGTTTCCTGCCGACCGAAGGGGCATCCGTTTAAGCTCAATCCGCTGGGGTTTTACGGTTCCTGAACAAGGGCCGCAAATCGCGACCGGTGAAAAGACAGTGGGCTGTGCGGTTGTTTTTCTTCGGCGGGGGGGGGGGGGAACCTTTCTGCTCTGGCGTTGGTCCGGTGACAAGCTTCAAGGCTCCCATAAACGTTCGATAAGGGAGGGATTCCCGCCGTCGGCGAGGGCATCCGTTTCAGCTCAATCCGCTGGGGTTTATGGTTACCTGAACAAGGGCCGTATTCGCGACCGGCGAATTGTTAGTGGGCTGTGCGGTTGTTTTTCTCCGGCAGGTGGGGAACCTTTTCTCCTCGAGGTGATGGGTGTGACGGGTAACCCGGCCTCAGAAAGTCTGCTTTCGACCATGTGGGACGTTAAGGTTACGCTTCCTTTTATAATAACAAAAAGAGGCATGTCAATGGAGCTACTTAAAGCCCGATGACGGGATTTGAGGTTCGTGCTTCAGCTTTAACGGTAGAACGTCGTTGCGCCCCGCTGCGAACGTCGATTCTGACCGGTGGAGAATGGATGGATGGATGCTCTTGATTTGGTGATGGATTCGAGTGAGCCTTCCGATACGAGGGAGCTGCTTGACATCATACCAGAGAGAAAGAGCAAACAGCTGCCGTAAAGCAAACTCGGTTAGCCGAAACAGATATTTGAAAGGCGTTGGATACTGCTTGGCCGGTTGAAGAGTGTTTTGTTGAAGAGATACCTGGTTGATCCTGCCAGTAGTCATATGCTTGTCTCAAAGAGTAAGCCATGCATGTCTAAGTGCATACCGCATTAAGGTGAAACCGCGAATGGCTCATTAAATCAGTTATGGTTCCTTAAATCGTACCACCCTACTTGGTAATTCTAGAGCTAATACATGCCGAAAAGCTCCGATCTTCGGGGACGAGCGCTTTTATTAGAACAAGACCAATACGGATTGGAGACGATCTGTTGCCGTTTGTTGACTCTGGATAACTTGGAGCCGATTGCACGGTCCTTGCACCGGCGACGCATCTTTCAAATGTCTGCCTTATCAACTGTCGATGGTAGGTTATGCGCCTACCATGGTAGTAACGGGTAACGGGGAATCAGGGTTCGATTCTGGAGAGGGAGCCTGAGAAACGGCTCCCACATCCAAGGAAGGCAGCAGGCACGCAAATTACCCACTCCCGGCACGGGGAGGTAGTGACGAAAAATATCGATACGGGACTCTCTTCCGAGGCCCCGTAATTGGAATGAGTACACTTTAAATCCTTTAACGAGGATCTATTGGAGGGCAAGTCTGGTACCAGCAGCCGTGGTAATTCCAGCTCCAATAGGGTATATTAAAGTTGTTGCGGTTAAAAAGCTCGTAGTTGGATCTCGGTGCCGGTCTGGCGGTCCGCGCCCTTGTGCGGTTTCACTGCCAGCCCCGGAGCCATCCTACCGGCCGTCCCTCGGTGCTCTTCGTTGAGTGTCTTGGGTGACCGGAACGTTTACTTTGAACAAATTAGAGTGCTCCAAGCAGGCCTGTCCCGCCCTCATAGCCCAGCATGGAATAATGGAATAGGACCTCGGTTCTATTTTGTTGGTTTTTCGGAACGCGAGGTAATGATTAACAGGGACAGACGGGGGCATTCGTATTGCGACGCTCGAGGTGAAATTCTTGGACCGTCGCAAGACGAACTACTGCGAAAGCACTTGCCAAGAATATTTTCATTAATCAAGAACGAAAGTTAGAGGTTTGAAGGCGATCAGATACCGCCCTAGTTCTAACCATAAACGATGCCAACCAGCGATCCGCCGGAGTTCCACCGAGGACTCGGCGGGCAGCTTCCGGGAAACCAAAGTGTTTGGGTTCCGGGGGAAGTATGGTTGCAAAGCTGAAACTTAAAGGAATTGACGGAAGGGCACCACCAGGAGTGGACCTGCGGCTTAAATTGACTCAACACGGGAAAACTCACTCGGCCCGGACACCGTAAGGATTGACAGATTGAGAGCTCTTTCTTGATTCGGTGGGTGGTGGTGCATGGCCGTTCTTAGTTGGTGGAGCGATTTGTCTGGTTAAATCCGATAACGAACGAGACTCTAGCCTGCTAAATAGACGTCCGATCTCGGGATGCCAGCGCCTCTAAAACCTTTTCTCCTTCTCAGATGGAGTTGGGGGAGGGAGGCGAGGAAACGGGGCTTTGCCTGGATCGGACGATCGCTTCTTAGAGGGACGAGCGGCGCTCAGCCGCACGAGATTGAGCAATAACAGGTCTGTGATGCCCTTAGATGTCCGGGGCTTCACGCGCGCTACACTGAAGGAATCAGCGTGTGCTTTCCCCACTCCGGAAGGAGCGGGTAACCCGTTGAACCTCCTTCGTGATAGGGATGGGGGTTTGTAACTATCCCCCGTGAACGAGGAATTCCCAGTAAGCGCGAGTCATAAGCTCGCGTTGATTACATCCCTGCCCTTTGTACACACCGCCCGTCGCTACTACTGATCGAATGATTTAGTGAAGTCTTCGGACTTGACCATTCAGAGGAAGTAAAAGTGGTAACAAGGTTTGCGTAGGTGAAGCTGCGGAAGGATCATTATCGTAAGATTACTTTTAAAACTCGCAACGAGTCGCACGTCCGTACTCGAACCCGTAGACCGACCGCTTCTGAAAGTCGCGGTAAAGCGGGCTAACAGTAAAGTGCGTACTGCATAGCAAGTTTTTCCCCCCACTGAAGACCAGGCAACGAATCCCGACGTTCTGTTCTGGCAGCAGTCATGAGACAAATAGACCGTGTCTGTAGGCTGCGACAGGTAGAGGAAACAGCCAGTTCCTCCAGAGGCTCTGATTGCTTGTGATTCGATGCTTTCGGCTGTACCGAACAGCTTGCAGGGCTGTGTGGGAGAAAGCTCGGATATGCAAGAAGGCCGAGCGTCTGTTCTAGGGGCGATGGTTGGGCCCTGCCACATGCTCTCTGGCACCGGAGAGATGGAACGGAAAGAACGGCAATGCCAAGTGGCAGCCACCGGAACATCTAAAGGGTACTGGTAAGACTTGGCTGCCGACAGCTGCGTTGGCCGTTGTTTCTGGGTTGGCACGGGTTTGCGTGACGGCTCTCGAGCTGGCTGCTTTCCTCCCTAGATTTCTTTTTTTTATCTTTAAGCACGGGTACCTATCCCGATGACCGCGTCATTCTGGCCATGCACGCGAAAGCATGCGGGGACGACTGCCAGTTTTCCCATAGCGTGAGTGTTCCCTGCTAGCGACTGACGCAGAGGTACCGTCTCGTTACTTGTCTGTGGGAGAAGGTGGGCAAAGGGCTTTCGCATGTAGATTCTGAAAGCTACTTCTGCCTTCCCCGCGAGATTTTCACGTTTGGTGGGACAGTCACGGGGCTATTCCCTACTGGTCGCTCGAAATTGGCACATCGAAGCAGCTCGCCTTGAAGGGCTACTGCCTTGGGTGCCAGCCAGTAGGGAGAGAGGTTTAAAGAGCTTCCAGTCACAAGGCTATTCCTCTACTCATCCCGCAATCAAAGCAGCTCGCTAGAGAGGGTAACT
>JAHWFO010050745.1:1213632-1243632 GCA_023313115.1 Rhysida immarginata | reverse complement strand
TGCTTTTGTGGCATATGTGCTATTTTTTATGCTGATTTAGCTTTGATGCTTTATGATTTTCAGTAAAATAAGGATTAGGAATGTAGTATATCTTGCAATAATTTTAAATGATGACATATTGATATGAAAGTTATGAAAATATGAAGATTAAATAGGATAACATAATTGTAGTTTATTGTTAAATTGATGTTCCATGTACCCTCAGTCACTACAGATGATTTAAGGCTTGAACTACAATTATATTAATGAGCAAGTAGAGTCTCATTAATTATTATGGTAGTTATAATTGTTTTATTTTGGATGTAATCGCGCGTTTCGTAGCCTCAGATTGCTGATTGAATTTTAAAAAAATGTGTTATTGAGTCATGTGATTCGACTCATTGCTTTAACTCTGATATTATTGCTGAGTTTGGATAGAAGAAGTTGCGTTTACTAAGTTAGGAACAGCCATTAACTATCTTATTTGAAAACGCAGAGTTTAGTTTTGTTGAATTGTAGACAATTATTGATGTGATTGTGTTAAATTATTTACATCACAAAACGTTCTTATTTTCCGAAATTTCATCAGAACTACTTGCTGCTACCAGTCCTCAAGTAGTTCTTATTATTAAATCAAGTCCTCGAACGGTGCTGACAGATATTGAAACTTCTCTCCACCACCACTGCAATTCTACATCTTCCTTTTCTTTTATTGCAGTTCTTTTTTGGAAAAATTTCGCTCTTGTTATTTTCAAAATATGAGCACGTTTTTTGAATTTGGTCACATAGAGATGCATTCTTGAGGTGAAAATTTGAAACAGACTGTCATATAAAGATTTATTATCGTGAAATGAATTTTATTGTTCTCGTTTATAAACAAATACTTTTAAATTAGTTTTGCCTTGTGATATATGGGCAGGTTTTAGTAGATTTTATGATAGTATCATTATATTTGACATAGGTAACAGAGATTGCTAATCAAGTTATGTTAATGCATTGTAATTATGGATAGCTTTCTCTTTTGGAGAATATTCTTTTTGAGAAGCTTGTGCGGTTCCTATAAAAATAAGTATTCATTTTTTTCTTGGAATACTGTATATACTAGAAGCAAACCCACCCGTTTGTATAATCGGAAAATAACCCATTGTTAGATTTTTATCTTTTTTGTAACAATGTCCACCGTCGCTGATTTTATATAAATGACATGTATATATGTATATGTATATATATATATAAATTTCGTATTAACCTCTTCAAGACCATTGACAAACATGCATTCATCAAGCTGGACCCTCTGTTCAATACCATGACGTACGTGCGTTCGTCATTTTCAGTTATTAATTCTATTAACGAAATGAAAAAGTGGTTTACCAGGAATGAAAGAGCAAAATCATTTGGAACAGATTATTCTTTTATAGGTCCATTTTCCTGTCGATATATGGAACCATTGCGTTTATTCTTTGATTGCTTATTTAAACACCGCTGTACGTTGTATTTGCACAGTTATTACATTGATTTTGCCCTTTTTTTGAAAAAAATGGATGATTATGATTTTGTTGATGCAAGTTGGATGCCAAAGATCCTGTGAAGAGGTTCAAAATTTATGCTGGCTGTGAAAGAGTAAAATCATTTGGAACAATTTATTCTTTTATGTGTCCATTTTCCTGTCGATAGATGAAACCATTGCGTTTATTCTTTGATTGCTTATTTAAACACTGTTATACGTGGTATTTGCACAGTAAACAACAATGATTTTGCTCCTTTTTTAAATGGATATTTTTTGGTTATGTTGATGCAAGTTTGGATGCCGAAGATTCTGATTTTGAAATAAATATTGATTCTGAAATAGAAATATTCTTAAAAAATTATACACGATGAACGCACGTTCGTGATTGGTTTGGCAGATAGTACATAAACTCTGGTCCTGGGAGGTATCCTTCAAAATTTAGGCTGGTCGTGAAGAGGTAATATATGTATATATAATTTTGGTTTAATGCTTGGCCACATATGGGAAACGATAAAAGTTCAGAGTAGCGTCCCCTAATAATCACGGAAGACATCGGGCAGCCCCATCGCGTTTATGCTCTGAATTTATTATTTTAACGTATCTACTTAATAAGTGAATAGTTTATCATATTATAGGGTTAATTTTCACTTCCGCACAATCGCAAACGCAAGTCCCACTGTCGGCCTTGCGGGCCTCACTGGTCACTGTTTTCCGTTACTCGAACTAATTCGGCGTTCTGTCTACGACGTCCCCCTGCGGGGGCAAATTACTGTTATATACCCCAACCTGTTTGGTTACAGGGGGCAGTTGGTTTCCCCCTGGCCGATTACAGGAAGTTAATTTTCAGTACTTATTTTATTTGTCACAGAAATTGGCGTGATTATTTCCCCTGGGAAACGAATGGTACTCATTGTATCTGAATCAGAGAAACAGCCAGCGACATTGTGCCTATGCCAACTTTTGCTATAATCCCCTTTGCCCCACTGTGAGTAATCTTAAAATAACTATACAAATTGCTTCTAAATTTGTATAGTTTACAAAGAAACATTATAAAAGTTAAGTTGCTAAGATAGTAAATGAAATTTTAATGAAGATAAAAAAATTTAAGGTTTAATTTTGAGGATAAATTACAATTATATAGACAGATTAATGGCATCAAGTTGGATAAACTAAAACATCAATTAACTGACTAAAATTTTAGATCAGAGGCTTATGATGAAGTTATTTGATAGTTATAGCAGATGCTAACAAATTTAAAAATGATATTAGTGCCAATTTTGTTATTAAAGGTTTGAAAGGTTATTAAAGGTTCAGAGATTGAATTAAAGGTAATGTTACAGTGGATAGATTGTATTGTTATATAGAAGTTAAAGTTTGTTCTGGAAGCTATTTGAATGTAATATTTTATACTGAATATCTGTAAATAAAAAAATTTGATTTGAAGAACAAGGATTGTATAATGTTTACATAGTGTTATAACCGAACACAACGGCTCATGTTTCATATTTTAGCTGCACTGATTCATGACTTTAGTATAAGGTAGTTGCACTATTAAGCTGTTAGATAAGAGAGTATTGACAATCCCGAACAGGACATTGTGGCAGAAAATTTTGTTGTCAACACGTGATATTTATAGCTTATTTCTAAATTAGGAGCATAATTCTCTGAAGTTGATTGAAGCCAGAATGAAAAATTTTTTCAATCCTCAACTTTAGTGTGCAGACACTGTTAATGATGAAGACCTGTCTAGTTTATGTTTTGATTGAATCTCATAATCACGAAGCATAATAAATAGAGTGCTCTGGAGATAGTCTTGGGCTGTCTGTGCTTCATTGTGAGAATGCACTGCTGAAAGTAGTTTATATCTTGCTAATTACTCTATAGTTATTCAGGTTATATTTATTGGAGGTTATATACCTCATTTTACTTTTGCATTTATAGAGAAGTAAGAAAAGTTTATGTATGTCTCGAGTTGTAGACATTTTGGTGACACAGGTTGAAAATTGTTTTTTTTGATTGAATAGTTATGTTGTTGGATGAATGATACAGGGCTAGACAGACATTCTGTTGTGCTGATATAAGTTGACATTAGAAGATCAAAAAGTTGTATTTTAGATTAGAGTTTACGCATCATGCTGTAGGTTAGGAATTTGACAGACTTGTTTAGTACATTGATGTTGGATTGTTGGTTTTAGTAATTAAGGTTATGAAATCAAAATAAGAGTTGTTTCTTTAAAGATTACAAGATAGTGTTTCTTACATGGTGATGAATAAGGGATTCCATGGATGAATCCATAGATGAATACTTTAAGTGAAGCCTCTGGGAAGCTTAGATCATAATGTTTGAGATATAATACTATAAAGTAAATGAATGAGCCGGGTTATTAACACAGTTACAGTGATGTTGAATCTATGATATTATGGTATATATTTTTCTGTTTGTCCTAAACTAATTATTTTGGTTAGCCATTGTTTGACCCCCAAGAATCAAATTCACTATGGACATTGTAGTTATGGAAATATATAAACATTTTAACTTAAGATAATAAACAGTGGATAGTCGTTTTAAGAAGATCACTAATATTTTCTTTTGAACTTCATTGTTCGATTTTATTGTAATCATATTCCAGGAGATAGTTGAATAGTTGTCATATCCTTGTGTATATTCGTATACCATTAATTTGAATTATTTAGATATATACACTATTTGGATTGTATTACAACTTGGTATATAAAGTTCACCAGTGAGAATGGTGTAGATAGATTAATAACATATGGTAGCTGATAATAAAAATTTTCTATAGAAATGGGATACTTTTTATAAATACGTAATTAATGGGAGATTTAGAAATTGTAGTCTTATATTGGTTAGTTAGTGGTTGATTATATAAATACACAGGTCAATATTTAGGGGGGAAATGCATGACTCACTTCCATAGATGAAGTATCGCCATCGTAGAAGGCTCATCAAGCAGTCACCATGGACAGAAGCTGCAGACTTCAACTCATCCGGGCTACACTGATAAGGACAACCAGATATACCCCACTACATCACTAGGATGTGGGTAAGAACTCAAAAACAGGCGAACTGCTAAACTGTGAATAAAACTGCAAGTGCTACTGTTGTATATTACAAATAATGCAATTTCAACTAAAAGACTAAAACTTGTTTAATGTGCATAATAAGGAAAGAGCATTAAGTGTGTGTGCAAACCCATCTAGTATAAAGTGCATCAGATAACCCTTACAGATGCCAGTGATCTGAGAACTATGAACTAATAAAAATATGAAATTTTAGACGTTTAGTTAAGATGTTATGAAAGATCAATGGTGAGAGTGATGACAAAAGTTAAGTCATCATATAAATTTGAATGTGTAACATTTTTCAGTGAAAATAACTTTCAAAACTTTGTGAACTAAATTGAATTCTAGAACTGTTGTCTTTTTTTACAGTTCTCCATTAGAAACCTTTTGACGATGTTAAAAGAATTATCTCTATTTCATGCTGTGTTGATTTCATGTGTCTTACAATTTATTGTTTGGCATCGACATACTAGTAGAATTAAGTTACTGTGTAACTTTATGATAAATTCAATAATTTTCACTATTTTACCTGATACATGTTAGTAAGTAAGGGTAATGGCCTGGGGTAAATTAACTTGTTACTGAAGCAGTTTTGACTATTAACCAGGACAACTCTAACACTGATGGAGAAGAAAATTGAGACCTCTTTTTCAAAAAGGAGGGAGGCATTTTAAGTTCACACTTAATATATGTCCAAATTAGTCAAGCTATGGAAGTATCATTCCAAATATATAGGTTCCAATTATCTAAAATAAGTAAATAGTATGCAGAATATTCATTAGTCATCAGGTTTAATCTTAAATTATTAATAATATCAGAATATTTATATTTAAAGAGCAGATTGATACTAAGTCGGATATGCTTTATTAAAACCTTTTCTAAAGGAAACCCAAGTTAGGATATATAAACTTTTTTCAGTTAGTTTTCTAGATGAATGATTTCTATTAATTGGTTATGACTTGCCAGACATCTGGTTTCCCTTCTCCTTTTGAGGAACAGGGTTTTTGTCCAATTCCCTGTGATCTATAGGCATTCACCAAGCGGGAAAGTAACTTTCCTGATTCCATTAGCATTATTTGGAAATTTATTACAAATTTTAGGAAAACCATGCAACCCTATACTAATGAACCGACAGGGTTGAATAAAGAGAGGGAAAACGAGGAACTATCCTCTGGAATGTGTGGGTGGAGACGCTAATTGCTTCAGCTATTAAGCCAGTGACCCAAGGGGTCTCGGGGACTTTTAAGATAGAGACAGACAGGTGGAAAGGAAGGAGGAGAGGGGGGCCCAAATGAACTCAGACTGAGCCCTCTGAATGACCCCTCAGGTTGAGCATGTGACTTCACAAGATTGTAACGTTATTCTTGGACACTTCCAGTCACCTTTAACTACGCAAACCTGAGAATAGAAATTCATTCTGTTTGTGTCTGTCAGAGTCTATTCACCAAACATGGGGCGTGCATCTCTGATAGACTAGCAGCTTTTAATTAGTAACTCTCTCCGAGTTCTGCAGGCAGTGTAAGTGGGCTCTGGATCTTGGTAATCCAGAATTTCCTGCAAACCCCATTGCAGTCTACCCAGCTGTCCATTAGAATTTCGAAAGAGACATTCAAAATTATTTTATTTTATGTTTTTGATGAATTATCCAAGTCATTTAGATTTCTCTTATATTCGCTCAATTCCCAGGTCTTTTTAACAAGTA
This sequence comes from Rhysida immarginata, assembly GCA_023313115.1. Lineage (NCBI taxonomy): Eukaryota > Metazoa > Arthropoda > Chilopoda > Scolopendromorpha > Scolopendridae > Rhysida > Rhysida immarginata. The sequence goes on along the minus strand of JAHWFO010050745.1, from coordinate 1,237,360 downwards.
AAAACCATGCAGTGATCCTGCTTCAACAATGCCCCTTAAATATAGGTTTTCGAAGCCTCGCTAATTTGCGATACTCAGAAGTAAGAAACTGTTACAAAAGTAACAAAGATTCCATTCCCGGACGGAAGGAAGATCTACAGCACAGATGCATGACCAGCCAATGCCAGTGTAGGTATACTTTATCCCCTTTGGCCAAAAATGCGTTTTCTTTTTATGTTTTGAACTGATTGATAGATGGAATTAATAGTATTTTATTGGCTTATTATTGGCTTTATTGGCTATAGTTTATTGGTTCTTTGTTAGTGTCCAAATACTGGTGCTATATATTCTTTAATTATTCAATTCTGTCTTAGAATAAATTGATTTGTTATTGTTTGAATGAGTCGTTTATGCTTTTTAAAATCTTTCCAGACACGAACCAAATGCAGAGAAATAATAAATGTAGACCTAGTTTAATATATTAATTAGTAACCAAAATTAACACTCCACAGATGGCGCACGGTCTCAGGGACCGCATCACTGCATTTTTTGAATATCTTCTTATGAATTTAAAAGAAACAAATGACCACTTCTGTATTCTCTCAACTTGGAGCCTTCTAGAAGTCAGTATGTCATAATCCACGATTTCTTCCCTAGATTCACATATATAGGACATGCGGTCTCGGAGACCGCAAGCGACCATCTTCGTTACTAAAATAAATTGATTTAAAAGTCATTTTTTATACTTCTTTTTAATATTTTATTACCTAAACATATTCTCCAGTTAACTTCCAATACATTTTTTATTTATTGATATTTTTATACTTAGACACTTTTATTTGAAAACAAATATTTGGAGCGAATTATATATAAGTCAATTTCGTTGGTTAGTTATTCAGGTCATTTCAGTCATTCGACAATTGTCAGGATTTGTTCGTGTTCCGTATAAATACATCTAATTTTCGCAAAACAGGCAGTTCACTTGTCGGTTTTTTGGACTAGGGGACTCCTGGACTGCTGAACGATGGTAGCAATCACTCCCAAAAAGATCTTATAGGTTGTATTTTTCTATTTTATTGTTGTGGCAAATGAGTTATTCATCTATTCTTACTTCATATTTATCCACATAAATTTAAGTTTTTACTTAATCATGGCTTCTCAAGCATCTCCGTATAAAAAGGAACAAAATCTTTTCTTTAGACTTAATTTTAGAATAGGTTCTATCAAGGCGGATATTTGTTTTCTTAACCAGTGTAAGCAACATAGGGTGTTTCCTAGATTTATTGAGTGCATCAAATTCAAAAACCAGAAAGATGTCGGTTTGAGGAAATTATTGGCTTCAATCAAGTGCCAAAGGTTCACCATGGAGATAGGTTTTCTGTATTATAAGCTGTCCCTTTGTGAAGCCAGGGCGTACGACTTGAATTTGTTTCTTAGCAAATGGATTAAGGCCGAGGATTGGGATGATTTTCTTTGGAGGTGAATTACGTGAACCAGCCTAAACTGGACATGAAAAGTGCCAAATTAGGACACAAATTCGACATGATCATTAGGGATCAACAACCCAGGATCGTACCTGGTGGGAAGAACATTAAGAACACAGTTGTCAACCAAATGGAACTAATTTTCTACAAAGAAGAAATGGAGCTTCTTTCTAAGGGATTAAAATTCGCTGTTAATCACAAGCAGAAAGACATCCAAACGCTGGTAGGGCTTTAAATGTCTCCCAGAATCAAAAAGGAAAGGACTTAAGAATGTTTGGATCATAACTGGAAGGAGTATGACTCCACAAAAAGCTCCACTAATTATTCCAGCACTATCAAGAATCTTAATAACAAAGACTGTTTTTATTTAAAGAGCGACAAGGGCAACAGCATTGTCATTGTCAAAAAACAAGATTGGCACTCATTTCAGAGTGGAGGCTCTTATAGCCGAAGGTCCGTATGTAAGAGTAGATAAAAACCAACTACCCAATCTAATTAGAGCAGTTAAAGAAGCAGTTAAATCCAGTCCAAATTTTATTCCTCCAAAGGTGGGCTCATCATTAATTATCAGGAACCCGGTCCTACGACGACTATATTGCTTACCCAACATACATAAACTGGGTAAAAAAATGAGACCGATAGTCTCTAATATCGATAGAATTTTTAAATGTTTGGCCAGTTTTCTCAAAACTTTAAAGTTATCAGAGTATGGCAGCTCAGTCAATAACAGCATTGATTTGGTCAAAAAATTACAGCAAAGGACCATCAAGGAAGGAGAAGTATTGATCTCCTTCAATATTGTATTCTTATTTCCCAGCATTTCGATACAAGAAACGGTAAACTTTCTAATCAATATCCTGCACAAGAATAAAGTGCCAACCAATATACAGGAAGAATGCCTAAAACTCATTAAACTCTGCATTAATAACAATATTATTAGTTTCCAAGACCAGGTGTTTCAATGGGCTCTTGCCTAAGCCGAATCTTGGCAGAGGTGTTCCTTAAAAGCTTTGAAGCCATTATTAGAGCCTCTAATTTCTACTTTCCAGATTGTTGGTATCGTTATGTGGATGATATCTTCACTATCTTTGATACTAACATGTGCGATGTCAATGCTTTCTTAAATCACTTAAATAGTTCCTATCCATCTGTACAGTTTACACTAGAATTAGAAAACGATCGAAATCTTCCTTCTCTCGATGTCACTATCATCAGAGGAAGAGAAAGACTAGAATTTGATATTTACCGTAAACCTTCAAATGGACTTAACTACATCCCAATTGAATCTAGCCACCCATGGAACCAAAAGATTGCCACCTTTATTGCCATGCTGGACAGAGCGCTCAACATCCCCTTGATCCAAGAAAGGTTTCAGAAGGAAATTGCCCTCAACAAGAATATTCGGTACAAATACAAAACCCAATTAATTAATTCGGAGAGTTAATCTGGTGAATTAATCTAGGAAGAAAATTTTAAAAAATTAAAAATATAACTTAAGTAAACTTCTATGTTTTATTATTAATATACCTCGAGAAAAGTTATCTACAAATTAGTAAAAACGACACAAAATATTGAGGCTTCATTCTGTGGTATGTCCTTTGGGGATGGGGTGGAGTGGGGTGGGGTTGAGCTTGGTATAGCTTATTAAAAATATTAAACATGAATTTTTTTGTGCGATATGTATTTTTCGAGAAAAATACCTGGTACGGAATGTCTAAATTACCCTGTATATTTTATTTCAATTAAGAAAAATGGTTTGAAAAAATTCAAATTTCAAAAACGGAATTTGGACCAATCGGGATTTAGACCAATCTCAGTTAGACCAATCGGAGTTAGACCAATCGTCATTAGACCAATTGTCCTGGACCACTTAGATACATCAGTTTGAAGAATTGTAAAGTGATGTCCTTGGTCGATAGCTTTAATATAGAAATCCATTGGTATGAACTGGACTTGTGTCCCTGGATGGTGCCAAGTTGCCGATGAGGAATTCGAAACCACAGATTGACTTGTAATTCTTTGAAAATAATATTTTCTATTAACTTAGACATTGTAGATAATATTGAAATAGGATGATTGCTGTTTAACAAGTTGCAATCGCCAGATTTATAAAGGGGATTGGTAATTGCTCTCTTCAGTAAAGCAGGAAAACTCCTCGTTATGATGATAATTAAAAAAAATTCAGTATCTTTTGTAAACTTGTCCTATCTAAGTTTTTTAATATTTCAGGAGGTATCAGACTAATCGGACAAACATCCGTTACTTTAAGTTTATTATTAATTAGAGCCAACTGCCTTAAAGACGGTATGTGAGGGTAATTGGGTGTAAATTGAGAAAATTGATTCCAAATGACCGGTGTTGTTGGTTATTCAGTTTCGATTAGTTAATCAACCATTCAAGAAATATTATATGTTTCTCTATAGGTAAGTTTTGAGATTAAGCATTGCAGTTGGAAGTAATTATTTTCCAAAGAGAATTAGTTTTGGTAGAGACTTTTCACCTATCACTCTGTCGTAACGTCTTAAAAGACTTATTTGCAACTTTATATAATGAGGTGTATTATTTGAGCAAAGGTTTTTAAAAGTAGTAATTTTATCTTTCTACATTTTAAAGATTGTCAGCGACCACGAATTTTTATCGTTGTAATTTAAGTTGTCTTAGTTAACTTAAAACTAGATTTATCAGCACTTGACATAATTTTTAAGATTAGTATTTCCAGCATTACATCAGGGACTTCCGATATCATACGAGTTCCACCAACATTATTAAATTCACAAACCCAGGAAAGAAGGTAATCTGCCTCTGCGACAGCCTAGTGCAACCGCCCTATTCTTAAACATGGGAACGATTTTAAGCGGCTCTCACAGAAATATTTTAATAGACATTAGCACACAAAAAACCATACCTGCATTCGAATTTTTCATGCCCGTATGATTAGAACTCGATTTTTTAACAGGTATCTGAAAAATGTTTTAACGTTAAGTCTATGGTGAAAAGCTCAACAATTGCATTGAAAAGAATTTGTTTCTCCTCAACAAAACCACGGCACCAAAATTGTTGTTAGTTACTAATTAAAAACATTAAAAACATTTTCGTTATTTTTAAATGGAAATTAAACATTATTTGACAGGTTCAAAATCGTTTTAGTATTCATTTTATACATAACTAGTTTTGCCCACAGCTCTGCTCACGTAGAACTCAGAGAAAGAGTGGAGAAAGACAGAGCAAAAAAGAAGTACAAAAACTGCAGCTAAAGTAAAAAATTTTCACAACAACAACCAAAATGCAAAGTAAAAATCGAAGTCGAAATAAATTTAACATACACCGTCATGGAACTTTCGTGAATTTTTTCCTGTATAAATTTCTTAAAATATAATTTCGACAATATGATAACTGATTTACTTATTAATTATACAATGAAGAGTCAAAACATTAAGACCACCTACTCAATAATGCATTGCACCATCTTTGGTTTGCAAAACAGCTACAACTCGCTTTGGCAAGGATGCCACAAGTTCTTGGTAGATGACTGGAGACAGGTTGTACCAAATGTCTAAGCAGCGGTCACGCAAAGTCGAGATATTCTGACATGGTGTTGTTTGAGCTCTAAGCTGCCGCTCCATGACATCCCAAATGTGCTTTATCAGATTAAGATCTGGCTAGTTAGGTGGCTAGGACAATAACTGGAATTCATCCTTATGTTCCTCGAATCACTCCAAGGCCATTTGAGCCCTGTGACATCGGACGTTGTCCTGCTGGAAGATTCCATTTCCAGTTGGGAAGACAGATGCCATGTAAGGGTGCAACTGGTCGGCAATGATTTCTGATAGTCCGCAGCATTAATGGTTCATTCATGGCTATGCTTTTCCAGTGCCGTCTGGATCTTACACAACAAAGCTTATATTTCTTTATCATTTCATTGCTGAGCTATAACGTTTCAAAGACTGTATACATCAATTTGGGGCACTGTACTTATTGTTATACATTTAATTTTACACATAATGGAAAGAATACCATGTTGTTTGTTCTATATAACCCCAAATAATATAAATAAGAATTATTAAACATTTTCTAACGTGTGTTTTGTCCGAATTCAATTTCAAAACTTTCAAACCATCTTTATCAAAACGTTCATTTTGTCCAACATCATGGGTTTGTGCTGTATTAAATGACTTTATTAAATAAAGATATGTTAATGAAAATTTTTTATACTAAATGAAAGACATGTTTTTAATCACAAAAATTTATAAAAATGATTTTCTTCATAAAACGAGGAAAAGTATATTTAAAAATATTCTTTATTTTTTCCAAGAAACATTATTAGCAAATTAATAAATATCTTATTGTAATTGAGTAATATATGGTTTCTACTATAGAAATAAAAAAGTAACATTTAAAAATATTTATTTTATTTTTTTATCAATTACATAAAATGAATTTCAAAAAAATGACTGTATCTAAGAAACTATTGAAAATAGAACGAGGGAATTTTCTGTTTTATGTAGTTTATATAATACTATTTATACTAGAAAAATGAGATGATTTATATGAAAGACACAAATTTTGTCTTAAGTCTCCTCTTAAGTGCCGCTTAAGTGAAATATGAGCTTCACTTAATTAAGTTACTCGAGGCTTGTTGGCTTCAGAAAGATTGTTTTGTAGCTTTACTATTTTTTATGTTACCTTTATTCAAATTAAGTATCATGGATTTGAACCCACTATCATAAGGAGGGGTGTCTTTATATGTCTGGGACACTCAACAGACTGTTATAAACAAAAAAATGCAACAGTAACTTTATTGTTTTCTATTTACAATTTGTAACATTCTAACAAATTTGAACTTTTTTCTGTCCTTTATAAGAAACTGTGTGATTCTTATAAACAAAAGATGCTTGATTTATATATCAAAACCAAAATGGTCTATCACATACCGTTTTTGTAGGAGACCCACATCTCATATTTATACAAATTGGTTACAGAGAAATCATTATAAAAAACCCAAACACTAAAATGATTTTTTGGCCGTTTCCTGTTGTAGATATCTGTTAACAGACCAGCAATATTCAGCTAGCATACTTTCATTCCATTGTCCGCTGAAACGCTTTTCAAACATGTGAAATCTTTCCCCATGCTCATCACTAAATTGCACCAAGATTTTGAGGAAAGAAGTCCAGATGTGAGTCTAAAAAGTGTAGTTTTAATGATATATTGCAACTTATAATAGGAGAGCATTTCACCATGTCATCAACAAGATCTTCTTAGTTTTCAGCTTTCTCATTTCCAAGGAAACGTGAGCACACTGATTGAATGCCAGCCAGACTGCTTTTTCAGCTTCTGACAGTTTATTTTAAAACTCTTCATCATGAAAGACTGCTTTAATTTGTGGGCTAATAAAAACCCCTTCTTTTACCTTGTATACAATATAGATATATACAAAGCTAAAATGTGGATTTTTTGAAAAATGGTGCATGATAAACAAAAAAATAATTACAGATTCGTTATTTTCAGCCAAAACTATACAAGAAACATATTTTAATCTAAAGGACATTTTTCATGTTATACAGTGTAATTTAGGAACCAACTAGCGTAATACCCAGCTTCGCGCGTATTTATTGAATATACATCTATACAAGTTTTAGGTAAATTTTTCATTGACTAAATTTAACTTTTTTCCAGCTTTGACTAACAGTATAGAGTTTAATCCACTTGTGACTTCTCCAAGGCTATTCCCATAAAAAAATCCGTTGCATAAAAATTGTCATATTTTTTGTATTTTTAATAATGTAGAGTGTAAGAGTGGGTTGTTGATTGTTATTGTTAGATTGTCATATTGTTGTAGGCAGTATTATTGTTTAATTTCTCAATTTAAATATATATTGTTGCAAGAAAAAGGGGGCACTTATAAAACTTGCGAAAATCCATGGCAAGCATTGAAAAACCTTTCCCAGAATATGTTACAGCATCATGAACAGTTTGATGCACATTGGTTTCGCAGCTGTAGATATTATCGCGAATATAAGACAGATAAACACACCCAAATTGATTTTTGTTAATAGAGATAAAATAAGATTCCTACAAACCCAATTTAAATAAGTTACGTAAAAGGGTTTTTTTAAACCATGGTTTCATCATGTTTTATTATAATATCTCTTCAAGCCGGCATCAACAATTTGTGTTATAATTTTACAAGAATAAAAAACGGGTACATTGAACCCTCATCATAACCCTTTGTGTGGCAGTTGGACAGTTTGTAGTAATGAATTAGTACCATTAGAACACGAACCAGTGAACCGATTTGAAAAAAAAATGTTAACATGCATTTTCATCGGTCCTTCTCATATGTACCAAGTTTCAGCTCTCTAGGTTCTTGGGAAGTTGGTTAAATATTGATTACAAATTTGACCTAAATAAACTAACATTGTAAGTCAAATAAGAGCTTTTAGAAATATAAACTTTCGCGAGTTCTTCCACTCACTTTTGAGGTAATTTACATTTCCTTATAATTTTCGACACACTTTGTTCAGACACAAAAAGAAAAAAGAAAGCAAGAAAGAGGTAATTTCCTTTTCAAATGGAATGGAAAAGATATTCTATATAAAATGCCTTGAACAACTTGTAAACTTAGATATATAAGCAAGAAAAGGGGCAACAAGAGAATATGAAAGGTGAAATTATGAATTTTATAAGTGACAGATTAGCTGACCATTCTGCTACGCTGTTGACTCAGAAAACTATACTCCAACAGAATAAAATTTGGCAAAAAAATTTTAAAAAAGGCAATATTTATAAGACTAATGAATTTAACGAGGGTGTTTTGAAAAGTAATGTCTCCATGGCTGTAACTTTTTTATTTGGTAACCGACTGTCATGTAGATTTGAAAATAGTGCACTAAGTGGAAGCTTAAGATAAGCAATAAAAACTACGGACACAGAGCTAGATTAAATTAAAACTATTCTTTAATGCAAAATAGGTTAATTAAAAGAAATAGTAATTCTTCTGTCATGAGAGAATGATAAGAAGCATAAATAGTATACCAATATAGTACACTCCTTCCGTTTTGTATATAATGTAACGAATTACATAAACGAAATATGAAAAGGAATGTATCAACAAAGTAATTATCAACGTTAATAAAGTTTACAAGATTCTTCAGCAGCCGTAAGCTTGGCTGCACACAATTTATTATGTCTTAATGGCAATTAAGCTTGAAAACATTTAACTTCGTAAGCTTGCTGGACCTTCCATCTTCCTGAGATGAGATCCATTAACATGAAATGGCTTGAATGCTACTGCAACAATTTTCGTTACGGAAGGCAGCTAGGCAGAGCATTTATAATTATGAACTGCAAGGGATTTTTCTGTAAGATAGAATAAGAGAGAGAAACGTTACTATGAGTGTAAATGCTTGCTACCTCGACTTCACTTACGCCTATTAAGAAATAACATTCTTTACGCTTTAGGCATATATTTAAAACAAACGCGAAGGGTGGTAGCATTATTTAAGATAGAGGACAATTAACATGAGAGGATAGATTAAATGCGAGCTTACCTTACTGGGTAACGTATACCGCTCCCAATTTCTCAGTACGGTATGCTTGTAAGCCGAATGGCAATATCAGGTAAACGTGCTCTCATTGGCTTGGGGATACTTCTCGTTAAAGCAGGTACATTAATTCCAGATCCAGTAGGGTAGACTGTCCCTGGAACCAAACCAGACTCCGATAAACTGTTGGATGCAATGCTGAACAAGATGTGGCTCGATGCTCGTCATGACGGACGCTGGCTGAAAAATCCCTCAACTCCTCTAGCACGCAGTCTTCCTTGCTGCTAGCCGCAGGATTCTCGTGATGCAGGCGCTCCTCGTTGTCTTCTAACTCACGCTCGGGTGCGACAAAATTTAGTGGAAGCAATTACGCCGGGCTAAGCAAACCGCGAACCAAGTGCGGACAAGACATCACATGAGACGTGGCCGTTTGAAGCGACTTTGGGCTCTAAAAAAACTTAGGCAGTCATTAGAAGAACGCGCAGATGTGACTTTGATTTCTGTTTGCGTATACTTACTCAGAAAAGTTTCACACTGCTAATTGTTCCTTGAAGCCACATTTTCGGTTGGCTTCTTTTTACGGAGCATATATCTTTGCTGCCAACTGGTGAGCTCGCTCCTCCCTCTCTCCTCTTTTCTCATTTTTCTCTTAAAATGACGCTCCTGCCTCGCGCAGCTCTTTTCTCTGTTAATCTTCTCTTTTGACATTTTGTTGTTAATAGAGGCTGCTACTTTTCTTCGTTGCTTTGATCATAAGCTTTCAGTTTCACTCACTTCGCTTTCTATTTATCTGTCGCAATAAATCGTGACATCCTCGTCTGCCCCTGTCGTGGTTTTGAGCCATTATCTTTTCCTCATCAGGTATTACATTATTGGTGGATTTGATGTACACTGGTGCTCAAAATTAACAGGACAAACACTTTTTCGTGGATTTCTCTAAAACTACTAGACCGACTCCATTGAAATTTGGGGGTTGAAGCAAGTTAACAATGCGGATTACTACTAACCAATAATAATCGTTCAAATCCTTTTTTGTATATGTAAATTAAGCTACTTCGAAATAACCGTCTTTGTGGCATCGCTTTAAAAGGCTGCTGCGTGTAATAACCGTCTTTGGACATTCTAGCCATTTTACGGAAAGATGGAACATAACTGAAGGTTAGAAGATTCCGAAAGATGGAGAAAAGTGGGACGATTGGAGGCTGCACAGACCCAAGCAGAAGTTGCGAGATTTTTTCATGTTTCGAGAAATGTCATCTCGGTATTATGGAGATAGTTCCAAACGACAGGGGACGATATGCAGACGACCAGGGCAAGGTCGCCCTAGGGCTACCTCAAGGCAAGAAGACAGGTATCTTGCTCTAACAGCCAGGCACCATAGGGAGATGACGGCCACTCAGCTCGCAAACGAGCTCTCGCCTGCTACTGGAACCTCTGTTTCGAGGCATACTGTTTACCAGAGGCTTCATGAGAGAGGGCTGTATGCCAGGAGACCAGCGGTCTGCATTCCACTCACTCCAAGACACAGGAGAGCCCGGGCTGACTTGGTGCAGACAACACCAGCCTTGGACCTAAGCACAATGGGCCTGTGTTTTATTCAGTGATGAGTCGAGATTCAGTCTGAGCACGGATTCTTGGCGAGTTTTCATCTGGAGAGAACGAGGAGCACGCTACAATCCCTCTAACACCACGGAAGTTGACCACTATGGTGGTGGTAGTGTCATGGTCTGGGGCGGCATCATGTTGGACGGACGCACAGACCTCCATGTTTTTGAGAGAGGCTCTCTGACTGCTTAGAGGTACGGGGATGACATCTTAGCACCCTATGTAAGGCTCTTCAGGGTTGCCTTTGGTTCCCATTTCATTTTTATGGGCGACAATGCTCGTCCACATAGGGCAAGGACGGTCAACAAATACCTTAAAGAGGAGGATATTCAAAGGATGGAATAGCCAGCAAGGTCTCCAGACCTGAACCCGATAAAGCATGTTTGGAATGCACTGGGCAGGAGAATTGCAGCTCGCCAGGTTTCTCCCAGAACCCTCCAAAAGCTACGAAATGCCCTGGTGGAGGAGTGGGGTTCCTTGCTCCAACACCTCATTAACAGCCTCATAAACCGCATGAGGAATCGCTGTGAGAGCTGTATTGCTGTCAGAGGTGACCATACACCCTATTAGCCTCCTAAAAAGACCCTTAATGCAATTTTGTTTTTGACATTCCATAGTTTCATGAGCATGGTTTGAAAGTTATGTTCAATAATTATTTGTGATAGCTTATTCCATTACCCTACCAAATTGTGATAGCTTATTCTATTACCCTACCAAATTTCAATGGATTCAGTCCAGTAATTTTAGAGAAATCCATGAAAATGTGTTTGTTCTGTTAATTTTGAGCACCAGTGTATTTTAGTTGGATGTTAAATCGAGAACGTATTGGACTACTATAGCCTGCAAACGTGAAAGCTTGGGTTGCGTTAAGAGGTTGGCCACGGACTGATTGTCGGAAAAGATTGTGTTTGCGGCTTGCTGCAAATAATGCTGCCAGTAACTGGCTACATGAACCACTGCTAGCAGTTCTTTTGCATAGGTAGACTGCTCTCACCTCCTTGATTCGAAGGCAATGGGCATTAGCTTGATAGGAAGTGCCGTTGTGGTATCAAAAATTTTAAAATTGGAGGACGCGTAAAACATTTTTTCAGCTGCTTGAACGCCCTTTGTTGATCGTTTCCCCAGATGAATGCTTCTCCTTCTATCAAAGCAAGTCAAATAGCCGGCTAGAAACTTGAACGTAGCAGCACGTATTTGATGGCCTTGGTTAGATGCTCCTCGTATTTGTGGCCTTGAGCGGAAACGGTGAATCCTAGATAATCTGTGCTTTGTACTCCCAAACACGCATTTGGAACTTTTAAATAGAAAGCGTGCCCTCAGAGCCTTTGGAGGCTATGTCTTGTGCGTTCCTGTAATATTTTCATAGACGGTGCAAACACAAGGACATCATCAAATTATATGATGGCCTCTTTATTCGCCAGCCCCCATCAGGCCTCGTTCATCGCTTTGATGAACATGCAGGCTGCTCCTTTAAGCCCAAACGGTATTACTCTAAATTCAAAAGAGCTCAAGGGTGTTTTGAACGATGTGAATTTAGTATGGGAGGCATTGACCCTTATTTGATGGTAAGCTTGGACTACATCGAGTATTGTGAAATAATGAGCTCCTTTTAGCCTATGAAACAAAGCATCGGTATGGCATAATTGTTCACAAATGTCATATTTTTCAAAGTATTTCTTATAGTCCACGCACTTTCGTAGCCCAGCCATCCTTCTTCACGATGAACAAGACCGGGGAAAAGAAAGAGAGGTGGCTGATTTGATTAAGTGCATACTTAACAAATTGTTGATTTGTCACTCCATCTCCTGTTTCTCGTCCTCAGTCAGTGGATATAATGTCTAATTAAATGGAGTAAAGGACTGCTCTGGCACGATCTCGTGTTGCGTGCTATGGTGTGCTGATAGCCCCGTTGGTAATTCCTACAGAAACAGGACTTTTAAATTCTTGCACAATATCCTGAGAAGTAGGAGGAATGGAATCAATATTATTCTGTTTCTGCTCAGATATCGATCCAGGAAATACCGCATAAAGTAGTACCTCGGGTTGGTGATTGAGGATGAAGCAAAATTCATTGGCTGTTTTGGTATTGATTCTTCCGCCCAGGGGTCTCACCAAATTTTCTTTCTTTTGTCAATAGCAGCACATTTCTTATTTTCCCAATTAAATAAAATGTGGTTGGTCTGTATCCAGTACATGCCCAATATGAAGTGGTAATGCCTAATGTGCACTACAATGCAATTTATCTTACTTTCATATCGGCCACTTTTTATATTGAGAAAGTTGACCATCTTTGTTATATCTTTTACTCACCCATCCGTGAATGACACTGATTTTTGCTGACTGGAAATGTCAGTAGTCTTCAACTGTAAGTCTTTAACTAGTTTTTTCAGTTGGGAAATGTCAGTAGTCGTCAATGTAATTTTCTAAAGCACCTGTATCTATGAGTGCTTTACACGGTTTCCCTTTAATCATTAGTTTAATGACGCATAATGCTTTCTGCATGTCGGGGTGCACAAAATAAAATGCTGATTAGCTTCTGAATCCTCCTGAGCGTTAGGGCAGTTTCTTTTAATATGACCACTTGAATGCATTGAAAGCATTTGGTTGGTTTTCTAAAGTTCGTCTCTTTTTCGGTTCCCTATTAGCATGCTTATCCATATCGCATCTATTTGCATGGACACTGGTGCATTGTTTTCATTTGGTTCGTGGGTCTTATACCATTTTTTTGAAAGTTATAGCCTCTTCTACTGTTAAATCTGAACTCATTTTAAGTTGCGCCACAATCTTTTCAGGGAGAGCCTGAATTAGAAATAACAATTTCTCTGATTACATTGCATCTTTTAGGCCGTTCATAAGGTGTCGAAATTTAGCAATGAAGTCTTTAATTTATTCACCTTGAGACGCAATTTCTGTAAATCGGCCGTTGTGGTCATCTGTGTCCGGCCCCCCGGTAAACGCTTCTATAAATAATTTGCTAAAGTTGGCCCAAGAGATCGGAGATGCTGCTGCTCCTCTTAATTGACCCAGTTTAAATTCTACGCAAGTGTCTATGGGTATTTTTTTTTTGCAACTTGCGACCATTTCAAATTGTCTTAGGAATTCCTCTGGATCCTTTTTGGAATTTCCATTTTGCTTGGCTGGCTACAAGACCACCTTTTTATTTTATTTTATTTCATTTTATTTTTTCTGACGAAGCCTACACAAAGAAAAGAAAGTGCTATGTATTACTAAACTGTTCTATTGACATCAAGTATTTTAAAATTAACCTATCTACTGCGCCAAATATTACAAAAAGAATAAAAAACCTCTAGTAATACTTAGTTTCGTTGCCGCACCTAGCACTCTAAAAAATGATGCTGTTTATAAGTAGATGCAAGGCAAAACACAATTACTATGGTGCACCTCAACTGACTATTTAATGTCTCCAAACAAAAAAAATAATTGTTACTGTGGCTTACATCTGAAACACAGAGGAAAAATAATAATGGTACGAAAATACTGAAGTGCTTATGTCCCAAAAGCAAGAGAGCTAGAGTAACAATGAATTAAGTCTTAGTTATTTGTTGAAAACAACCCTCAATATGGCCCTTAATTCAATTGGTGGGATGGGTGGGTGGGAACTAAACCAAACCGTTCTTAATGAACCAACACTCGCAATACGCCAAAAAATTCGCGAACATAAAAAAATAATTTACCATTTTAAACGCAGTGGGTAAGTTGGACGGGTAAAAAATTAGGAATCAGGCTCGCTAACAAAAATTAACCTATCTACTGTGTCATGTAGATTTGATAATAGTGCGCTAAGTAGAAGCTTAAGATAAGCAATAAAAACTATAGATTAAATTAATATTCTTTAATGGAATATAAGTTAATTAAAAGAAAGAGTTGTAAATGTCCTCTGTCTCACGAGAGAACATTAAGAAGCATAAATAGTATACAACTATAGTGCACTCCTTCTGTTTTGTATATAATGTAATCAATTACATAAACAAAAAATGAAAAGGAATGTACCAACAAAGTAATTGTCAACTCTAATAGAGTTTACAAGATGCTTCAGCAGCCATTAGCTTGGCTGCACACAATTTATGTCTTAATGGCAATTAGCCCTGAAAACATTTAATTTCTTAAGCTTGCCAGACCTTCCATCTTCCAGAGATTAGATCCATTAACATGATGGCTTGAATGCTACTGCTATGGAAGGCGGTTACACAGAGCGTTTATAATTAAGAACCACAAGGGATTTTTCTGTAAGATAGAACAAGAGAGAGAAACATTACTAAGAGTATAAATGCTTGCTACCTTGAATTCATTTATGCCTATTAAGAAATAACATTCTTTACGCTTGAAGTCAGAATTAACCTTACTTTCAGGCATCTACTCAAAACAAACGCGAAGGGCGGTAGCATTTTTTAAGATAGAGGACAATTAACATGAGTTGTGTTCTAATGAAAGCAAGGAGCTCTTGGAAGGCTTTGAGTTACGTCAACAGGAATGTACTTAACTCAATAGTATTCTTGTTTATAGTGTTTAGAGTCTGATTGAATTAATTAAACATTTTCTAGTTTTTCTGATTGTTGCAAGTATTTTTAGTCACCCATTTACATTGAAAAAGTGATCCACAACAAATGGTAGGAGAGCATGGCTAGAGAAATTTATTTATTTTGGTGAGACGGATTTTTAGAAGAAACTAGCCAATATCTTCTATCTGTAAGTAGAAAATAAAGATTTAGTGCCGCATCTATGAGGAAATGGATACACAAGGCTTAAGCAGAATAGAGACGCTAAATATGCTAAATTATTCAATCTGGTGTTTGAAATTGTCAGCATTACTTAAAGGTAAACATTTATATCATATACTGGAGGAAGATGAGACAGACAAAGATTCTAAAGATGGAGCAAAATTGAAAAAATGGGAACTGTGGTCGAAGGAAAAAGATGAGGTCTATGCAGCCATTTTTCTTTCAACCTCTCCAGATCAGGGTTTGGCCATTAGGGGGAAAATCGAGCAAAGGATCTATGGGAATGATTAAAGAAGAGATATGGAGGTTTGAAATTCCAGGAAAAAACGAACTCAGAAGAGAGATTGCACAGCTTAGCAAATTAAGTAATGAAACAATGGATGGTTATCTGCTGAGATGTCAGACACTAGTTAATGAGTTAAATGAATGTGGAGAACGCGTTGATGATCAAGAGATAAGGTAAATATATAAAGAAGGATGTTTGTGGGTTTGTATTTTATACAAATCTACAGTTTTATTCCTATCTTGATGAAATTTTGCATACTTGACCTTCAAAGCATGAGGAACGTCACTGTCTATCTTATATTTTGATAAAATAATGGTTATTGATAAAAAATGGATATTCATAGTTATGACTAGGCATATTAATGAGAAATATCTCATGATAAACAATGCAAGGAAAAGATTGTGCAATATAGATAAGTTTCAATTTGTAACAATGCATAGAATTCCTGTTATTCAGGCTTTTCTTAGAATTGAGATCTCTTAATACTTAACAATTTTCTTGAAAATCTTTAAAAATGATCAGTACCTGGAGATAATGGAGAGTTAGCAGACTATTGAGAGAGAGTGGAAAGACGATAGTGCTGTATTCCTTAGTCCTTATTGAGTGCTTTATTGAGCAAATGGTAAGCGGGTAAGTAGAAGAATCGGCGACTGCTAGACTATACAAAGCGATGAATGGCCAAGTTTTGCTTCAATACATCGAGAGAAGAGTGGGATTTGCAACAACATCAAGTGTACATCTAAAGTAAGATTACTTGACTAAGAAGTTATTTAGACTAGCAATGGTATGCTTGGAGAGGTCGATCCATCGTGAGCCTTTAAAAAAAATTTTTTCGAATTTTCATTAAGAATTTTTACTGTATTAATTCTACGCGTTTTCATGTGTTTATTTTTAAGATATTTTAAAATTAATTAAAAAAAACAAAGAGTCAGAGCCACGCTGGGATTATCACCTAGCTTATTTGGTAGCACAGCAGATCCTAACATTTTCATAAAAATATATTTGGACTATATTCTGTGGAAATGTGATATTTCGGAAACTGAGATGCTGATATTGTGATGATTGAACGTTCATTTCCAAAAAGGAAAATGAGTCAGACATGTCTCCCTTGAGCTCCCTATCAAATGCCCAGACGAATGGAAAAAATTTATGTGCCTGGAAAGGAAAGAGAAAAAACGAGTATTGGTCAGAGAAGCTCTGTGCTAAAAGAGAAGACTATACGGGCATTGGAAACATCTGAAGGACAAGAGTTTCGATTAGAGCAAGAGGTTAAACCAGCTTCTACATCAAGAACAAGAAAAAGTTGGGTCCAAAGTATCCAGTGATGTTCGAAATACTGTATCGAAATAATGAACGGATATTTATAAGAGAAAAGGACGAAACACAAAAACCCTAGAATACAATAAATATTAGGTATTAAATAAAATAAAAAATAAATAATAGGTATTAAATAAAATAAAAAATAAATAATAAATGAAATTAAAATAAAAATAAAAAATAAAATAAAAAGATGACATTTCAGATACAGACTATCCTTTTTGCTTTGATAAAGGTTAGTGTCTATCCGGAACGTCTGCTTTCTATTTTATTTTTTATTTTTATTTTTATTTTAATTATTATTTCGGTGGAAGGATGGATCATAATACTGTTCCTATTAACTAAACAGGTGGTGGCCTTACGGTATAACAGAGGGACATCAGGAGTTCCAACTACACTTAAACTACCTTATACTGTAAAGCCACCACCTGTTTAGTTAATAGTAACAGTATTATGATCCATCCTTCCACCAATATGACTCCGCTCATCTCTAAGATGTTCCACATCAAGAGGAAGCTAGCCTCCACCATCCAGAACATTTGGTTCAACCGCATGTGTATCCGAGAGCGCCTAGAACCCAAGCTGTCTACCGCCACCCAAGCTGTATGAGCCGCCGCCGTAAGGACTTGGGTAAGCAATGCTACCACCACTTTAATTTATGAGAATCATCGTCTTAACCAAGAGATATTCCGCCTGCGCCTCCACATTTCATCCATCATACCGCCTGATGTTCTGATACCTCTCTTCGAGGATGATGAAGTTAGGCTGCAATCCTTCAAAGAACATAAATTCTTAATCCTGTTCAAGAAGCTAGACGACCTCCGTCGCCCACATCCTCCTGAAGGTGATTTTGTGTTTCACGCCATTGTTGTTATCCAACTTCAATCCAGCTGTTCGACAACGAACAGCGACTCGTCGACAAAGGCCTGAAGCATGTTGTCTTTTGGAAGCCAACATGATCCGACTTACATGATGTCATCTCAGATGTCGAGCACGCCATCAACCTACTACCCCAGACTGACCATCCTGCAGCGCGAGCCATCCCCGGACATTTGATAAACAAGTCTTTCAAAGAAGCGTCTGCGTCCAGACCACCCCGTGAACTATTCACTGATGCTGATGCCTCTGCCACCTTGAAGACGAAGTTACAAGATTCTGATGCCCTCGTCGTCATGGCCGATAAAGGTAACGTGCTGGTTATCATTTACCGTTCTACGTACATTGATAAAGTTAACGATTTCATCACCGCCAACTATTTTGTCACCCTCCCATCCGACCCCACCTCTAAATACCACAAATCTATTATTTCTGTCATCAACAAATCCCCACGATTCAGATACCTCCGATGCTTCATCCCCCCTAACCCTCGCCCACCCAACCTTAACGCCCTTGTCAAGATCCATAAACCTAAGATGCCTATACGTCCCATCGTGAACTATTGCCCTGCTCCTGCTCACCTCATCGCCAAAAGCCTTTCCACCTTCCTCTTTAACATGAAAATCCTTCCTAATACTTACAGCGTACTGAGTCCCTTTCTTCCCTCCACACTGATGAGCACCTCTCCCTTATGTCCCTTGACATTACCAACTTATACACTAACGTCCCCGTCACCCCCACCCTTTCTATCCTTAAGTGTCTGTTTCATACTAAGTCTTTCCCTAAATCCGATTCTATTGACCTACTAGCTATCCTCTCTGTTATTTCCTCACAGAACTACTTCTCCTTTAACAACTCTTACTATTCCCAACCCACAGGGCTAGGAATGGAATTCCCACTCAACAGTTTTCTGTCTGAGGTTTTCCTATAGCACCTGAAATTAACACACGTCACCGCCCTCCTCAATAATTCCTCTGTCATTGCATATTTCCGATATGTCGATGGCGTCGTTATCCTTTTTGACTCCCGATCCAGTACCCTCACTAATATTGTTAACACCTTTAACTCCTTTTCTCCACATATCCATTCACTTTTGAACTAGAGACTAACTGGCCCATCCCTTTCCTTGATATCCACATCACCAACAACCCCCACATTAACCGCTTCTCCTTATCTGTCTTCCATAAACCAACTACATCCTCCAACTTAATACACCATTCCTCTTCACACCCCCCCACCCACAAACAAGCCTCACTAAGATTCCTAATCGACCATGCCCTGAAGCTCCCCCTCTGCCCCCTATCCAGATCTTCAGAACTCCGCATAATCCGACACCTCACCCACTCCAATGGATATTCGACCTCCATGTTCTCCCGCATCCTTCACCGCCGCAGACGGATCCTTCTCTCCCCTCCTCCTGATTCGCCCCATACTAAAAAATGGTCTTCCTTACTATATCTCAGACCTAATTTCTCCCAGCTTTCCGATTTCTTATCGTCCCTGGGCCTCCGAATATGATTTCGTACTCCCACCCCAGCTGCTCACACCCTGAACCGCCCACCTCTATCACCTCTGAAAAATATTCCCAGGCCTGAATTGTGCGTTTTGCGATATGTTCTATGTGGGATTATCGAGTCGCAATATTGCATTGCGTTTCAAAGAACACCTTGACTCATATAAGAAATGGGAGCGTGTCTCTCACTATGCCAACCATCACGCAGATTCCGGATACACTTTGATGACACAAGAAGAGGTTATGTCTGTCTTGCACATCTGCAATAAACCAGAAAAAATTGCCACCCTCGAAGCGATCGAAATATTCAAAGCCAAGAGGTCCACTCCCCACTTGCTTCTCAATTGCCAGACAGACTTTAATGTGTATGCAATACTTAGTTCTTTATCTGATCTACTATGATTTTCTCTCTTTTCTTTTCTTTATTTTATGTTTCTTCTGCATTTTGTAAATTTTCTTAACCTTTTATCTTATTTGTTGTTTTTATGTAAATCCTCTTGTCTTCGGACAACTGGATATGTTCTCTTTTCGGTCCGTGTTAAATGCGCATTATCTCTGTATGAGAGGTCCAGCTTTTATTTTATTCTAATGGCCATTACATCCTTTTTGAACTCATTGGCCTCCTTGCTTTATATCCTATTGGTTCTTATATTTATTTATGCTCATTGCTTAACTTGTACCACTGTTCTGTATATATAAAGGCATGCATGCCTCTTGCTGTATATCCCTGACAAAGCTTGGAATAAATGGCGAAACTAGTTGGAACTCCTGATGACCCTCTGTTATACTGTAAGGCCACCACCTGTTTATTTATTATTTATTAATTATTTTGTCAAATAATATTTATTTTATATATTTTTTTAATAACTATTATTTATGTTTCGAAATAATAATTACATAATAAATCGATATGCATGCTGATGGCAGTGCATATTCATAAAAAAGTATCTCTTGGCCAACAATGCAGGGCAAAATTTGTGCAACATTAGATATCAACAATGGTACCTATAACGTAATTCACTAACACTACACACGGACCAACAATATATATCTCTTGATCAAATATGTAGGGCAAAGATGTGCTTTTTAAATAAGGTCAACTTGTAAAATAGAATTTCTCTTTTTCGGGCTTTTAATAGAAATGATAACACTCACAACTAACATTACCTTCAAAATCATTATAAATGAGCACTAACTGGAGATAAAAGAGATACCAGACAAACAAGAACTGAGCAAGTGGTGAGTGATCAAGTTTTCATCGACGTTCCCAGGTGGCCCTCGACAATGCAAGAGTATGTGCAGAAGAAACTGCAAGTTCTAGGCTACACAAAATGATTAATGGTCTTATATCTTCTGTCTTCTATCTTATATATAACTAGTAAAGGTACCCGGCATCGCCCGGGATAATTACACATGTAGGTAAACAGAACAATCTCAAAAAATTAAATTAAAGTTTGCAAGATCTTAAAAATAAACACATGAAAATGCTTAGAATTAATACAATAAAAATTCTTAATGAAAATTCGAAAAAAAATTTTTTAAAGTCTCACAATGGATGGACCTCTCCAATAATTTCTTACTCACGTAATCTTACTTCAGATGTACACTTGATGTTGTTGTAATTTCCACTCTTCTCTCGATGTGTTGAAGGAAAACTTTATGTGGCCATTCATCACTTTATGTAGTCTAGCGGTCGCCGATTCTTCTATTTACTTGCTTCCCATTTGCTCAATACAGCACGAAGCTAAATTAGTGCTCCCTCTGTCATCTTTCCACTCTTTCTCAGTAGTCTGCCAACTCTTCATTATCTCCAGTTACTGGTCATTTTTAAAGATTTTCAAGAAATTGTTAAGTACTAAGAACTCTCATTTCTAAGAAAAACCTGAATAAAAGTAATTCTATGCATTGTTAGAAATTGAAACTTATCCATATTGCATCATCATTTTATGTTCATTTTTATAATTCTTGGAAAGGATTGCTTTATCATTGCATCATCAATATATGCTCATTGCTATTGGTGAATTGCGCGTTGATACCATTGTTGATGCGAACACGACAAGCCTATTGTTGCACAAACTTTGCCTTTCATTATTGGTCATGAGATATTTCTCATTAATATGCTTTGCAATAACCATGAACATCGATTTTTTATCGATATTTATTATTTTTCCGAAACCTGCGGTACACAGTGACCTTCCTCATGCTCTGAAGGTCAAGTGTACAAAATTTCATCAAGATCGGAATAAAACTTTACATATGTATAAAAAACGAACCCAGAATCAAACCCACAAACAAACAAATCCACAAACCCACAAACATCTATCTATATATATAAAGAAGGATGTTTGTGGGTCTGTCTGTGGGTCTGTTTTTTATACAAATCTACAGTTTTATTCCGATCTTCATAAAATTTCGCATACATGACCTTCACAGCATGAGGAAGGTCACTGTCTACCTCAGATTTCGGAAAAATAATAAATATCGATAAAAAATCGATATTCATGGTTATGGCAAGGCATTTTAATGAGAAATATCTCATGACCAACAATGCAAGGCAAAGTTTGTACAACAATAGGTATCAACAATGGTATCAACACGCAATTCACAAACGCTCTGCATGAACCAACAATCAATATCTCATGACTAACAATGAAAGGAAAAGATTGTGCAAGTGTAATTATCCTGGGCAACTCCGGGTACCTCTTCTAGTCTAGTCTAGTCTATCTATCTATATAAAGAAGGATGTTTGTGGGTCTGTGCGTCTGTGGGTCTGTGGGTGGGTCTGTGTGTACGTTTTTTATACAAATCTACAGTTTTATTCCGATCTTGATGAAATTTCGCATACATGACCTTCAAAGCATGAGGAAGGTCACTGTCTACTTCAGATTTCGAAAAAATAATAATTATTGATAAAAAATCGATATTCATGGTTATGGCAGGGCATATTAATGAAAATATCGCATGACCAACAATGCAAGACAAAGTTTTTGCAACAATGGTATCAACACGCAATTCACAAACACTCTGCACGGACCAACAATATATATCTCATGACCAACAATGCAAATAAAAGTTTGCGCAACAATAAGTATCAACAATGGTTTCAACACGCAATTCACCAATAACAATGAGCTCAAAATGATGATGCAATGATAAAGCAATCCTTTCCAAGAATTATAACAATGAACATAAAATGATGATGCAATATGGATAAGTTTCAATTTGTAACAATGCATAGAATTCCTGTTATTCAGGTTTTTCTTAGAAAAGAGAGTTCTTAGTACTTAACAATTTCTTGAAAATCTTTAAAAATGATCAGTAGCTGGAGATAATGAAGAGTTAGCAGACTATTGAGAAAGAGTGGAAAGACGACAGAGAAAGCAAACCTTTAGCTCCGTGCTGTATTGAGCAAATGGGAAGCAAGTAAATAGAAGAATTGGCGACCACTAGACTACCTAAAGTGATGAAAGGCCAAATTTTGCTTCAACACAGCGAGAGAAGAGTGGAAATTGCAACAACATCAAGTGTAGATCTGAAGTAAGATTATCTGAGTAAGAAATTATTGGAGCAGTCCATCCATTTTGAGCCTTTAAAAAGATTTTTTTCGAATTTTTTTAAGAATTTTTACTGTATTAATTCTAAGCATTTTCATGTGTTTATTTTTAAGATATTGCAAAATTTATTTTAATTTTTGAGATTGTTCTGTTTACATCCCAAGTGTAATAATCCCGGGCAACGCCGGGTACCTCTTCTAGTATATATATAAAGAAGGATGTTTGTGGGTACGTTTTTTATACAAATCTACAGTTTTATTCCGACCTTGATAAAAGTTCGCATACATGAACTTCAAATCATGAGGAAGGTCACTGTCTACCTCAGATTTCGGAAAAATAATAAATATCGATAAAAAATCGATATTCATGGTTATGGCAAGGCATATTAATGAGAAATATCTCATGACCAACAATGCAAGGCAAAGTTTGTACAACAATAGTTATCAACAATGGTATCAACACGCAATGCACCAACACAAGGCAGGGATCAACAATCAATATCTCATGACTAACAATGAAAGGAAAAGTTTGTGCAAGTGTAATTATCCCGGGCAACGCCGGGTACCTCTTCTAGTCTTCTATGTATATAAAGAAGGATGTTTGTGGTTAGACATACAGACAAACAGACCCACAGACCAACAGTCCCACAAACATCCTTCTTTATATATATAGAAGAAGAAGGATGTTTGTGGGTCTGTCTGTACGTTTTTTATACAAATCTACAGTTTTATTCCGATCTTGATAAAATTTCGCATACATGACCTTCAAAGCATGAGGAAGGTCCCTGTCTACCTCAGATTTCGGAAAAATAATAAATATCGATAAAAAATC
>JAHWFO010050745.1:1130515-1212628 GCA_023313115.1 Rhysida immarginata | reverse complement strand
GTTTTTTATACAAATCTACAGTTTTATTCCGATCTTGATAAAATTTCGCATACATGACCTTCAAAGCATGAGGAAGGTCCCTGTCTACCTCAGATTTCGAAAAAATAATAATTATTGATAAAAAATCGATATTCATGGTTATGACAGGGCATATTAATGAGAAATATCTCATGACCAACAATGCAAGACAAAGTTTTTGCAACAATAAGTATCAACAATGTTATCAAACACGCAATTCACAAACACTCTGCACGGACCAACAATATATATCTCATGACCAACAATGAAAGGCAAAATTTGTGCAATATAGATAAATTTCAATTTGTAACAATGCATAGAATTCCTGTTAATCAGTCTTTTCTTTGAAAAGAGATTTCTTAGAACTTAACAATTTCTTGAAAATCTTTAAAAATGATCAGTAACTGGAGATGATGGAGAGTTAGCAGACTATTGAGAAAGAGTGGAAAGACGACAGAGGAAGCACTCCTTATTGAGTGCTGTACTGAGCAAATGGTAAGCAAGTAAATAGAAGAATTGGTGACTGCTAGACTATAAAAAGTGATGAATGGCCAAGTTTTGCTTCAAGATGTCGACAGAAGAGTGGGAATTACAACAACATCAAGTGTACATCTAAGGTAAGTTTACGTGAGTAAGAAATTCTTTAGACTAGCAGTGGCATCCTTGGAGAGGTATGCATTGTGAGCCTTTAAACAGTTTTTTTCATTTTCCTTAAGAATTTTTACTGCATTAATTCTAAGAGTTTTCATGCGTTTATTTTTAAGATATTGCGAAATTTAATCCAAAAAAGAAATCGGAGATACGTCTGGGTTAACATCTAGCTTACTTGGTAGCACAGCGGATTAAAACATTTCATAAAAATACATTGTGTCTATATTCTATGGGAATGTGCATATTTTGGAAAGAAAGATGCTGATAATGCGATGACTGAACGTTCATTTCCAAGAATTATTGATAATGAGAATAAAATGATGCAGTGACTGAACATTAATAAGGCAGCATCTATTGATGAGGAAAAGGAGTCACGCATGTCTCCCTTGAGCTCCCTATCAAACGTCTAGATGACTGCAAAAATTTGTGTGTCTGGAAAGAAAAACGAAAGAACGAATATTGGTAAGTTAAACTCTACAACAAAAACAGAAAATTCTATACGGGCATTTGAAACATCTGAACAATGGGAGTTTCGAATAGAGCAAGAGCTTCTACGTCCAGGGCAAGAAAAACTTGAGTTTAAAGTGTCTGGTGATGCTCCGCAGTGGTGAGGTAATTCAAGAAATGTTTAGATAAAGTCCCGGTATATCACCTACACGTCTTGTTTTTCGTATTGTTTTTAGAATGGATAGTCTTTTTGCTCTGTGTTGTATTGATTGATTTATTATTTAACCAATTGAAAGTTATAATTTAATTTTTTGAGATTGTTCTATTTACGTACAAGTGTAATTATCCAACACCCACCTCTACTGAAAGCCGGCCAGGTGGCATCAAGTTCTTGGTTCCGCCAAGAAGCTTCTAGTTCTTGAGTCCGCCCGGTCTTCGGTTCGAATCCCGCCATGGGCATGGATGTTTGTGTTTGTCCCGGGCTGCATACATACAGTAGCGCTCAAAAAATAGTACACTTTCATGTTAATTGCTATAATACTTTCAAAAATTAAGAACATATAACTAAACTTTGTATACATATTATCTATATAAATATACAAAAGAAAAACTAGAAATAAGGTCACTGTTATTTGTATTTGCGAGGACACCATTAAACTGCCAAAATACAAAAATCATAAAATAGTATACACGCAAAAAAAAAACCAAAAATGAAGTAAATACAATAAAAAAAGAGTTCGCAGATCAATATTTAGTTGCAAAACCTTTTGCATCAATAACAGCTTTGTAGCGGGCTGGCATTGAATCAATTAGTTTAGTGATTTTGGCCATTGGAATTTTTTCCCATCTGTAAAATTTCAAATTTTTCCAGTGAATTTCGTGCTTTCTGTGACTTGCAGCTGCGGTCTAATTCTTCCCACATATGCTCAATAGGATTTCTTACCTTCTTTGACTTGAACCAGTCTTTGACCACACAAGCGGTATGTTTGGAATCATTGTCTTACTGATAAATCCATCCACGAGGCATATTTGCTTTGGCAAAAGGAAGCATATGTTGCTCTAAGATATTCTTATATACTATTTTGTCCATTATTCCACCGATCTTTATCAGCGGGCCTACCCCTTTATGACTGAAACAACCCCATACTATAGTGGATCTTCCACCATGTTTAACGGTTGGTAATTGGTATTTTGGATCAAATCTATGGTTTGCTGGACGGCGTACGTACTGGATACCATCAGATCCGAATAGTAAAAACTTCGATTCATCAGTAAAAAGCACTTTATTCCATTTTTTCGATGTCCACTTCAAATGATCTTTGGCAAATTTGAGGTGGGCTATCCGGTTCTTCTTGGAGATCAAAGGTAAACCACGGGACATCTGCCAACAAATCTGCATCCCTCAGACATCTTTTCATGGTAATCACACTAATGTTAACATTATGGAAGGTTGCCATTTCGTTATTAAGGTCAACTGCAGTTTTCTTCGGGTCAGCCTTAGACAGCCATATCAAGACTTTATCTTCTCGTGGAGTTGTTGATTTTGCTCGGCCGACCCTGACTTACGAGTTACATATCCTTGCGTGCGAAAACGCTGAAAAATTCTTGCCACCGTGGACTTTGAAACTTGAAATTGCTCCGAAACTGAGGTGTACGAGTTGCCATTGTTGATTGCATCTATAATGTGCTTTTTTATTGAAGATGGCAGATGAACTCGAAGCGACATGTTAAATATTGTCAGCAACAGCAAAATGTCAACATCAATATAGAGAATATGAGAAAAATCTACATAAAACTCAGTGTGTAGTATTTTATGAACTCACCTCTATCAATAATGGATGAGTCTTCAAATACTAATTAACTCTAAAGAGTTTGAATTTCTTTCAATATTCAAATGTTTATGCAGTTTATATATTATAACAAATTCTTTAATTAAAATTCAATTCTTTAGAAATTATAATGATAAAACATAAAGTGTACTATTTTTTGAGCGCTACTGTATATAACTTGTGTAAAAGGCACAATATGACCTAAGAAGTCGATGCCAAAAATTTCTAATAAACCAACCAACCTCTACTCAAAACACGCTGCACGGACCAACAATATATATCTCACGACCAACAATGCAAGTCAAAGTTCGTGCAATAAACTTTACTAAAGTTCAATTTGTAATAATGCATAGAATTCCTGTTTTTCCGGCTTTTATTAAAATTGAGAGTTCTTAGTACTTAATAATTCTTGAAAATCTTTAACAATGATCAGTAACTGGAGATGATGGAGAGATAGCAGATTTTTGAGAAAAAGTGGAAAGATGACAGAGGAAGCACTCCTTTAGCTCCGTGCTGTATTGATCAAATGGTAAGCAAGTAAATAGAAGAATTGGGGACCACCAGACTGCACAAAGTGATGAATGGCCAGTTTTCCTTCAAGACATTGGGAGAAGAAATGGAATTGCAACAACATCAGGTGTACATCTAAAGTAGGATTACATGACTAAGAAATTATTTAGATTAGTTGTGGCATATCTGGCGAGGTGCATCCATTCTTTAAAATTTTTATTTCGAATTTTCATTAAGATTTTATACTGCTTAGGTTTTTATTAAGATTTTTAATTCTAAGCATTTTCATGTGTTTGTTTTTAAGATATTTCAAAATTTAATGAAAAAAACAAACAGCATTGCTGGGGTTATCACCTAGCTGACGTGGTAGCACAGCAGATCCAAACATTTCATAAAAATACATTTTGACTATATTTTATGTGAGTGTGAATATTTTCAAAACTGAGACGATGATAATGCGATTATTGAACTTCCGATAATTATTAGTAATGAGCATAAAATGACCATTCAGTCATAGGCCATTGTGACAGATTTGAATATATCACTACATGTTTGGAATAATGTATCCAAACATGTGTTGTTTTCTGATTATTGGATTAGGCGGCATGGAAGATTGACTCCTCATATGTATTTAGCTATTAAAATTTGTTATTCATTTTGCAAATTATATTATTGGCAAGGATATTTATTCCATAAATTTTACTGTTGAAGAATTTTACTTTAGTCAGTCGTTGTTTTAGGCCTCGTTACTGGCCCTTTGTCTTTGTTCTTTTTTGGCGGGAAAATTTGGTTGATAAGAAAGGATAAGAGGGGGGTAGGCGATTAGTCATGGGGATTAGAGAAGCGGGTGTGGGAGCGAGCGCATGAAACACCGATTGGCTAAGTTTTTATTATTTTATTTTTCTGCGGGACTGTTGTGAAAGAAATATTTTAAAAAAAGAGAAGAGAAGGAGAAATCAATCGTGATACAGCTCTGGGGACAACAGGTTGTTGTGCGGATTGATCGACAACTGGCAACCATGTGACTGCGAAACACGAAGCAGGGTAGCAGAGTTCGGCTCCACGTCGGGCAGCCGAGACTCGGCTAGCCTCGGTGTGGAGGCCGGACAGGTGCGGGTCAAACGAAAGGTGTGCGAAACCCAGCGACCATGAGGAAACAGAGCCTGTGAAGCACCTGGCGAAGGCGGAGATGGCAACTGCGGCTCCCAAGGTTGCAGGTAGGAACCACCGACTGTCCACCATCACGAAGTGAATCGGTGGGAGGCCGCGCTGGCGTGGGAATCGTGGGCACGCCGTTGCGGCATAGCGGCGTAGCGAATTGGTAGCCAGGCGAGCCAAGCAACGTGGAGCGGGCAACGGAGGCAGCGGTGGAGAACATGGACCCCTTTGGAGTTGGCAGTGCATCGACGGCTCAAGCCAGTGTGGAACAGAACTCTGGTTTGAATCCAGTAAGTGATAGTATGATTCAGAGCGATAGTGCATTCATAAGAACGAAGTAACTTCAACATCAACTGGACGAGGTAGTGTTATGCATAACGGGGTCAAATCAAAAGGGGTAGGTATTTCAATTTACGTTTCGTATGTATTATTTAAATTCTTGAGATATAGAGGATAATGTATCTTCTTTAAGTTAGTTATGGATCCATAAGGTAAATTACAAATTCCTTTATTTTATTTTTCATTATTGTATGTATGTATTATGTTTTCAGTTATTTACTTTATATTATCTATAAATAAAAGTGTTTCTTAGAGTCTTTACGTAATCTTCCATGCCTCCAGTTAATTAATTCTTAGTAACAGACTTTAGTTGGATAGTTAGCTTATAAATTGGTAGACTAAGGCTTTGATTTTGATTTATTTTTTGCGGCCACAAGGTAGGTTAATTTTATTACGTTACAATTTCATAATAAGTCACTATACGATCAGTTAGGGTAGGGCGTTAGTTTTTTTTCTTTTTGGAATAAGAAATGACATGCGGGTGTGGTTTGAGACACGGCAGCGCTTTTGGCACTTGGGTTCGGAACATGACACCACCCAATTTAGGGCTAATTAGGGGCCAAGGAAAACTCATTCCCTGCATCGTCACACCATAAATAACGGAGCATCTATTGAGGAGTAAAAAGACTCACACGTGTCTCCCTTGAACTCCCATTCAAACATCCAGACAACTGACAAAAAATTATGTGCCTGGAAAGTAAAGAGAAAGAATAAGTATTGGTCAGAGAGACTGGAGCTAAAATAAAAAAATCCATATGGGTATTGGAAACATCTGAACAACGGGATTTTCGAATACAGCAGAGGGTATAAGAGCTTCTACGTCAAGGGCAAGAAAAACTTGGGTCTAAAGTATCCAGTGATGTTCCCCCGTGGTGAAGATCGATATCAACAGTTAAATAAAGTCCCGGCATATCACCTAGAATTTCTGTTTTTCGTATTTTTCGTAAAATGTATAGTCTTTTTGCTCTGAGTTGTATTGGCTGAGTTATTATTTAACCAATTGGGAGTTATATTTTAATTTTTTTAGATTGTTTTGTTTACCTACATGTGTAATTATTCCGGGAAATGCTGGGTACCTTTGCTAGTATGTATACAAAGAAGTATGTGTGTTTGTGCGTGGGTTTGTGGATAGGTTATGGTGTTGTGTCTAATACAAATCCCCAGTTTTAATCCGATCTTGATGAAGTTTGGCACACTTGAGCTTCAAAGCATGAGGAAGGTCACTGTCTACCTCAGATTTCGAAAATTAATAATTATCGATAATAAATCGATATTCATGATGATGGCAAGGTACAATACTTAGAAATATGTCATGACCAACAATGCAAAGCAAAGTTTGTGCAACATAAATTATCAACAATGGTATCAACATGCAATGCAGCAACGCTATCCAAGGATCAACAATATATATCTCATGACAAACAATGGAAGGTAAAATTTGTGCAATAGAGATAAGTTTCAATTTGTGATAGAATTCCTGTGATTCAGGCTCTTCTTATAATTGAGAGTTTTTAGTACTTAACAAATTCTTGAAAATCTTTAAAAATGATCGGTAACTAGAGATAATGGAGAGTTAACAGACTATTCAGAAAGATTGGAAAGACAACAGAGAAGTCAAGGGGTGGTCGTACAGGTCTCTCGACCACCCCAAAAATCCAAGTGTTCCAAATAATATGGTCCATATTATTTCTTTAGATATAAAAACAAAATAAAAGTTGTTTTTTACGCGTTCCAGTGAATAAAAATCAGAAACAGTTATAGAATTTGTTTCCAATCTCATGCTTGGCAGTCGAATGGCGTAGCCTCAGGCATAAAAACCTTCATACCAAAGTCTATAGATAAGCCATCCATCATAATCATATGGGTTTCAATCGTTCTTTAAAATGCTGAAACGTGGGAAGATAGGTTCTAGGTTTTAGTTCACTAGATCGCTGGACGATCGCATCGCTTGTAGTGACCAACACAACACTTGGCGATTCTAACGGAGATAATACCAGTTAAGTACCTACTTTTTTATCTCAATCTCTCTATAATGAGGGTGGCCATGTTACAATGCAACTAACTGTTTTTCTGTGCCTGGAAAACTGTGCGTGTGTGTGTGTGTGGTTACTGTTGTGTAATGTTCAGACTGTGTAAGCACTAAATTTAACAAGCCGCGTAAAAAGCAGATGAAGTTTGTAAAAGAAAAAGAGCAAGTGATCTATTTTCGCAAAACTTTGTAAATTTATTTTAAAAAATCAGCTAGAATGCAAATTGAATTAGCTGATGATATTCAAGTTACTTCATTTGAATCCGCAGATTTGTAGAACAAGGTGGTCATCACGGCATGATGCCTACAATCATTTTTACTATAGACTCTTGTACATTTAAATGTTTTGAATACACTGCAATTGGATTTCATATAAATTTTTTTCTGAAGATTTTTTAACACGATGGGATCCAGTATCCAAATCTAAAGCGAGTTCATTATTATCAGCTTTAACATCTTTTGATTTCATTATTATTTTTTAACAGTTTATCGTACATCATCTCATTTAAATGGAGTAAGCTTTAAATTACAAAGCACTGATTTAGAAATTTTAAGTGCGTATGATGAAATCAACAGCGTACATGATTTTTATTCCTCTAGCAGAGAGAATTCCAAGAAAGAGTTTGAAAGACAATGAAAGTGGTATTAGACATTTGCAGGCAGCTAGAAATAGAGGTTCAGTTACCTCGGATAGCTAAAAGACAGATACATAGAACTAATTTTAATGCAAATACACCAAGGAAATTTTATGAGATTAATTTGTTTATTCCATTATTGGATCATATAATGATGTTGAAAATTTAACATCTGGTATCAAAATTTAACATCTGGGTTCAAAATTTTCAAATACTTTAACGAAGAATTTATCAGTTTAGAATTTTGTTCCAAGTCAAATTGTACTATATAGCGAGTTGAAATTGCTACCTATACAGGACAATCTTGAACATATAATTGAAAATCCAGAATTACTTCTATGTGAAATTGATAGATGGGTTTTCAAGTGGAAAAAAGAATTGGTAACAAATACTGTTGTTCCTCAAACTTGTATAGACAATTTAAAATTAAATGATGAAAAGTATTTTTCTGACTTGTATAATATTTTTTTGTATTTCTGTACTCTCCCTGTCAAATCAAATTTCTGTTAAAGATCTTTTAGTGCTCTAAGGCGAATGAATCGTATTTAAGAGCCACCATATCATCAAACAGATTAACAGAATTAGCATAACTCCACAACATTATGATTTCTGTTTTGATATTGATAATGTAATTAGTACTTTTGCTTCCATGTATCCTAGAAAAATGCAGTTTGAAAGTGTGTTGTTACAGTAAATCAAATTTGTAAAATGTCCTAATAATTTTTTGTTGTTTTTTTATCGATTTATTTCATTGTATGAGGTCCATGTTTAAAAATTAGACCCCCCCCCAGCTCACTTCCCTGGCCACGTGCCTGTAGAGGAAACACATCTTTAGCTCTGTGCTGTATTGAGCAAATGGTAAGCATGTAAATAGAATTGGCGACTGCTAGACTACAGAAAGTGATGAATGGCCAAGTTTAGCTTCAAGACATTGACAGGAGAATGGGAATTGCAACAACATCAAGTGTACATCTAAAGTAAGATTACGTGACTAAAATATTATCTAGACTAGTAGTAGCATACTTGGAGAGGTCCATCCATTGTGAACCTTAAAAAGTTTTTTTTTGAGAATTTTCGTTATGAAGTTTTACTATGTTAATTCATAAGCGTTTGCATTTTTTTATTTTTAAGATATTGCAAAACTTAATCAAAAAAACAGCCTGAGCAACGCCGGGGTTATCACCTAGATAATTTGGTAGCATAGCATATCCAAATATTTCATAAAAATACATTTTGACTTTATTCTGTGTGAATGTGAATATTTTAGAAACTGAGATGCTGATGATGCAGTGATTGAGCATTCTTTTCCAAAAATTATTAATAATGAGCAATGATGATGCAATGACAGGACAAAAATAAGGCAGCGTCTGTTGAGGTGGAAAAGTGGTCACACGTGCTTCACTTGAGCTCCCTGTTAAGCATACAGACGACTAGCAAAAATTTAAGTGTCTGGATAAGAAAGAGAAAGAACGAGTTTTGGTCACAGAAACTCTGCAGCTAAAACAGAAAAAGCTAAGCGGGCATTGGAAACATCTGAACAACGGGAGTTTCGAATAGAGAAAGCGGGTATAAAAACTTCTACGTCAAGGGCAGGAAAAACTTGGATCTAAACTATCCAGTGATATTCCCAGGTGGTGATGATGGATATCATGTAAATCTGAGTCAGGTCAAGAAGAGTTTAAATAAAGTCCTGGTATATCACCTAGAATTCCTGATTTTTAGATTTTTCTAAGAATGGATAGTCCCTTCACTCCGTGTTTTATTGATTGAGTTATTATTTAACCTAACTGGAGTTTTAATTAAGCGTCTTGACATTGGTCTGGTTACCTACAAGTGTAATTTTCCCGGGCAATGCTGGGTACTCCACTAGTAAGTTATATACGAGAAGGTTTATCGAGAAAATATGCTCAGGTGGTTACCTCACTGTACTCCAAATCAGATGTAAATTTTGAAATTGCCATAGATGTTTTAATTCAATTTGAGGAAAATTATATTCTCCAATCAGATGAAGCAAAAGCATTCCATGCGCAAGAATATAAAAAGAAAATTAATGCTTCACTTGCGGAAAAATCGGACATAAATCTCGAAATTGTTGGCATGGTAATAAATCGTCTAAGTAAGAATCATTTTAACACATTAGGACTAGTGATTCAGAAAAGATAGGGAATAATAATATATTAAATAGTTACTCAAACGCATCCGAGAATCACAAAAAGTATAATAATAAAAAAAAGAGAAGAAACTACCAACTTTATGCGAGAAAATGCATTTCGTGCAAGTACCCTTATTGGGAATGAAGAAAATATGAATAAAATTTTATCTAAGGTGATATCGATAGTGGATTCAGTGTGTTCTCATAAGATAAATGATGATTTTAAATTTATTAATGCTATTCCAGAACTTATACCAATAGCAACCGCTGAAGAAAATCGACAAATTGAACTAAAGGGATTTACTGAAACAAAATACGAGGGGTGATTGATAAATAAAGTCTCCAGGGCTGTAATTTTTTATTTGTTAATCGATTTTCAAAATTCTTTTTGTATCTTATACTCACATTTGTCCTCTATGTAATGCATTATTCACTTTTCGACATAGTCCCGATCCCTTTCCACGCAATGCACCAATGCGTGACTAGTTGGATGAACCCGTCGGAGTGGAATTCCGGAGTTGTTGTCGACACAAGGATTGAATGGCAGCTTTGGACCCTCTTCTAGAGTACGATAATGTCCGCCTGCACACAAGTCACCACACATCAGAGGCGTTGCAGCGCCTACAGTTCAAAGATGAAAAACTGCAGTTCAAAAATGAAAGTTTCAAGCGAGTTTCACCACTTCCCAAAGAAGAAAGAGCTCCTTAACGGACATGAGTTGGTTCTGACGGCGAGGTAAACGCTGCCATTCAATCCTGGTGTCGACAACAACTCCGGAACTTCTCTCCGACGGGTTCACTCAACTAGTCACGCGTTGGCGCAATGCTTGGAAAGGAATGGGGACTATGTCGAAAAATGATAGTGCATTACATAGAGGACAAATGTGAGTATAAGATACAAAAAGAATTTTGTAAATAGGTTAACAAATAAAAAAGTTACAG
Source organism: Rhysida immarginata (assembly GCA_023313115.1). Lineage (NCBI taxonomy): Eukaryota > Metazoa > Arthropoda > Chilopoda > Scolopendromorpha > Scolopendridae > Rhysida > Rhysida immarginata. The sequence goes on along the minus strand of JAHWFO010050745.1, from coordinate 1,201,919 downwards.
TCATTGGAGACCTTATATATCAATTGCCCCTCGTATAATACAAGAATACCAATTAAATGGACAACTTTTTAATGGTAACTGACCTGAGAGAAAACCTAATGTAGGTGCAAGAGCTGGTACTGAAAGGAAATAAAGTTATCTTTGATGAAAATGGAGTAACTATAATCAACCAAACAACCGGCCAAATGGTAGCATCAGGTTTATTAAAAAGAAATGCGTTCATGATAGATATGCGAATTAAAAGTACGAAGTGTGAGGAACGGTGTATGTGTGCAAACTGTGTTGGTCTCCAGACATGACATCGAAGTTTGTGATATATTAATAAAAAATGCCTTAAATAGTTAGTCACTAAAAACTAAATGAAAGACGACAAAATTATGTGGGAAAATTGAAAATTGAAACCATTCAAGATGTGTGATAAAGACAGCATTTCAGGAATATTAGAACAAATATATGTAGATTTATGTGGGTCATTACCAGTATCGCCAAGCAAGTATTTCATGATACTAATTGTTGACTGTAGTTGACGAATCTTTGTCGAGTTCCTGAAATCCAAAGATGAAACTGTTGAAAAATTAAAACAGGTTATAGAACTACAAGAAAATGAAACAGGAAAAAAATTTAAATCCATGAGAACGGATAATGGAGGAGAATTCTGCAATGAAAATTTGAAACACTACCTTTTGACAAAAGGGATTAAACATGAATTGACTACTCCACATTACCCCCAATCAAATGGAATGGCAGGAAAAAGATAACAGGACTATTGTTACTATAACAAGAAATTTGTTTAAAGATGGTGAACTTCCATTATCTTTTTGGGCCGAGGCAGTAGCAACTGTGTCATATTTGCATAACATAACTCCTACAAAAGTAAGAAATAAAACACCATCAGAAATATGGTAAGGGAAAAAGCCCTGTACGAAAAATCTGCGAATATTTGGGTGTCTGGCATATTACAAGTTACATATAATTAGAACAATGTATAATTATTAGTTAATAATAAAAATACGAAATGAATAAAAAATAAGATAAAATAAAGAAAAATAATTAATCTAAAATCAAAATAAAAAGCTGACGTTTCGGATAGAGACTATCCTTTATCAAAGCAAAAAGGATAATTCACTAAAAGGAAATAGAATATTAGAGAATTATCCTGAAGTTATGAAAGTTGTACTAACGGACGGGTTTATATATAGTTTGCATAGGGAATAGTAATATGGTTTTGGCTGGAAAACAAGAAGAGAACAAATGAGATTAATTAGAAGAACTGTTGGGATAGGACAGGACGGAGGACAAATAGGAAATAGTAAGAGGGTGGCGAGAAAAATGCAATAGGATAACACATAGGAAGTTAAAATTATAAAAAAGTTATGAATAATAGGGTGCCTAGCAAAAAGATTTCGTAAAATTCCCTGAATATCCCTTCATTTTTCCTGATCATCAGCAGACAAGAAAAGGCTATCATGAAAAGATATTACTGACATTGTTCAAAATTTTCGATTTTATTATTTCCTGACTGTTCCCGGTTACAAAAAAAAAAAAATATCCTGACCGCTCCCAGTTACAAAAAATAGTACTGGGTCGCTAGTCACCCTGTAAAATAGTACCACATATAAGAGTGACTGGGTCAAAGGTCACTGAAATAAAGGAGTACATGAAGCCTATGAAAAAAAGTGTGCAGGGACGGACACAAAATGAACATAGAGGTAGAAAAATATGAAAGAACATTAAAAAGAGGAAATAAAAGATAAAGAAAAAAGGGAAAAATAAAAGGAAAATGGTCCAGATAGCTTGCGACAAATCAAGGAATAGCTGAAGTTGGAGAGGGATATGGGAAAGGCAATGAGGGAATGGTGCCTTTGCTAAGGTTAATGCCATTAGGGGTGAGGGAATTGAATTTCCAAATAAGAAAAGACTCAAATTGCTTTCTCTCTTTTTTGTTACAGAAGTTACTATGATGAATATAAAGACTGATGGCCTGTAAAGAGTGACCAGGGGAATTAAAGTGTTTAGCGAAAGGGGTGTCAGCATTGCTAAGGATGTCGAATTTATGTCCGGCAATTTTGGCACATATGGTATTGCCTGTTTCACCAAGCTACTGTTTCTGGCATACTTTGCAATGTAACAGGTAAATTAGGTTGTGAGAAGTGCAGGTCAGGTTCTGGTTAATTTTGAAAGTAATGGCTGGAGAAGGTTTAGGATTGTTTTTAGAACTGGAATTGCGATGTTTATAGATAGAAGCGCGTATGACAGATTTGGGGTAGCTGCTTGCTTTAAGGGAGTGGGTAAGGGCGTTAGCATGGAAGTCCTTGTCAGACTGATTAGTGCATATTCTATGGATGCGAGTTAACTGACCTAAAGGGATGTTATCCTTTCAATGGCGTGAACGGCAGCTATCATGGTGTAAGTACTAGTGCCTGTCAGTGGGCTTCTTATAGAGATTAGTAGACAATTTGTTGTTAGTGATAGAGATAGAGACATCCAAAAAAGAAACAGTTGTGATAGTATAATTGTGAGAAAACTTGATAGAGGGGTGGATGGAGTTAAAATGGGTTATAAAAGATAGGAGAGAGCCTTCGTTATGTGGCCAGATCAGGAAAACATCGTCAATATATCGTCTTTAAGGGAGACGTGGAAAGCAGTTTGGTTTCCACCTCCCCCCTAAAAATGTTGGCATAGTTGGGAGCCATTTTGGAGCCCATAGCAGTGCCACTGGACTGGATATAATATTTATTGTTAAAAGTGAAGAAATTGGAGGTTAGGTTGGTGTGAAGGAGAAGGCAGATGGTGTCAGTAGAAGAAACTTGGAAAGGTTTGTTAGCTTCGTGACTGTTGCGAACAGCTTCAATCCCATCATCATGAGGAATGTTAGTGTAGAGAGAAGAGACATCAAGTGTGCAGAGGAAGACGTTCTTAAAATCGTAATTAGAGTGTCTGGGATATGGGATAGAGTGTCAGGGTGTTAGCATGGAAGTCCTTGTCAGACTGATTAGTGCATATTCTATGGGTGCGAGTTAACTGACCTAAAGGGATGTTATCCTTTGTTATGTGTTATCCTTTGTTCATATGTGTTATCCCATAGCATTTTTCTCGCCGCCCTCTTACTATTTCCGGTTTTCCTCTGTCCTGTCCTATCCCAACAGTTCTTCTAATTAAGCTCATTTTTTCTTTTCTTGTTTTCCAGCCAATACCGTATTACTATTCCCTATGCAAGCTATATATAAACCGGTCCGTTAGTACAACTTTCATGGATGATGAGGACGATCTAAAGGGACAAGCTCTTCAAGGTATCACTCTACTCTTTTTTCAGGTATCATTTCATTACTCTCATTTCACGGTGCGCCGTTTTCAGGGCGATACTCACCTCCTGTTACGTCTTATGTGCTGGGCCACCATTCTCATGATTTCCACCATTCTCATGATTTCCACCATTCTCATGATTTCCATCATTTCCTCACAAGCTGGAACATTGATGTTGCCTTCTTGTGTGAAACCCATCTCAAACAGAGTAAGACTTTCAATTTACCAGGGTACTATGTTTACCAAAAAAATAGACCCCCTAAAAAAGCTTCAGATCCAGCCTCTGGTGGGGTAGCCTTTGTTGTTAAAAGAGGTATTAATCACACTAAGATTGTCACACCTAACCTTGTCAATATGGAAGCAGTTTCCATTGTCATCAAAGATGCTGATGTTGGAGAGGTCAGGTTTACTTCCCTATACAACCCACCCAGACACAAGTTAGACCCTCGCGACTTAGATGAACTATAGTCTGGGCCCACCCCAGTCGTTATGGCGGGTAATTTGAATGCGAAACACCCACACTGGAACTCCAGATGCACTAATCAAAGTGGCTTGGTACTTTATAGGTACATGGTAGATCAGATCGACACTTCTGTTATTGGACCTCTTGAATGTACATACTACTGTGATCACTCACCCGCTAGTGACGTGCTCGACATTGCTGTTCTCAAGGGGTTTTTCAAACCCTACAATATTTACACAGTAAACGCCTTATCATCTGATCACCCACCAGTTGCACTAAATTTTGAGGGGATAAATATCGACCTGAGAATAAATCTTCGTTATAAGCAGGACTGGAAATTTTTTAGAGAACTTATGAACGACAGTAACATTCCCTATCAGGATCCCGTCACCAGCAGTGACATTGACGAAAATATCAAAAAGGTCACTCACTCATTCAAGATGGCTACAAATGCTACTGCTACTCCGGTGGATTGCAAGCGGCCAGAACATCAGGAACTTCCTCCCTCCGTCAATCAACTCATCCACGAAAATACCACTTCAGAAGACTTTGGCAGCATACCAGGTTTCTCCACTTCAAGACGAAATACAACAGGCTATCCCGCAAGGTAAGTGATCAGATTAAGGATTTAAGGAATCAAAGATGGAACGACAAAGTTAAAAGTCTGTCCGTCCAGGATAACTCTCTCTGGAGTATGGCCAGGGCCCTTAAAAGCAACAGGACTATTGTTCTGCCTGCTCTGCTTACAGAGGGTGGCGATTTCATTAGCAATGACCAGGACAAAGCACAAATTATCGCCGATTCACTGATGAGCCAATTGTCTATGCCCAAGAAGGATGATCTGGTTAATATCACTCGTGAAGTCAAGGATGTGCGTGATAGGTATGGCCACACACAGCGTGCTCTTGGCTCTCCTGATGTCATTGGCACCTCTGAGAAATTGGACATCATAAAGCACCTGAAAAGCAAAATGGCAGCTGGCATCGACACCATTACCAACAGTGCTCTCAAGAATTTGCCTCCCAGTGTTATCTGCATCATCACTAAGCTCATGAATGACTGCTGGCTTAGCGGCCATTTCCCTAGTGCCTGGAAGGACTCAGTCATCATCACCATTCCTAAAACTGGACTGGATCCTGCTCTTCCCACAAGTTATAGGCCCATTAGCTTGTTGCCCATACATTCGAAGGTCTTTGAGCGCACTAAACTCAAGAGGTTCAACGAGTACTGCGAGGTAAACAACCTCATTCGTAATGAGCAATTTGGCTTCCGTCCAGGCCACTCTTGTCAGCCCCAGTTATGGAGGCTCGTTGCTGATTTAAATGGTCCTCTCAACCGATCTATGTTTGGTGGTCTCGTTTTCCTCGATGTCCAAAAGGCCTTTGACCAAGTCCGGCATGATGGGCTCATTTACAAAATGATTATCTACGGGTTCCCTGACGATCTAAATGCTCTGGTTCGCTCCTTCCTGTCAAAGAGGACTTTTCGTGTTAAGGTTGGGGACTCCTTGTCTGAAACCTGCGATGTTAATGCTGGTGTACACCAAGGCTCTGTCTTGAGGCCAGCCTTGTTTAACTTCTCTATCCATGACTTCCCCAAGTTTGAAAATTGTAATCTTTACATCATGACGGGCACAAAACCCAGCACATGTCATCACTCGACTCCAAAAGCTTTACATCAGTGCGAGAGCTGGTCCACTCAATGGCGATTAAAGCTGAATGTCAAAAAGTGCAAGGTCATGTTTATCACCCGCAAATGCAAAAACCTTCCAAAGCCCCTCTTCTTATTTGGCAAGAAACTTGAGTGGGTAAAAAGCTATAAATATCTTGGTGTCATGATCGACTCCAAACTAAACTGGAACGACCAAGTCCAATACGCGCTCAACTAAGCAAAGAAAGTGAGGTCAGTGTGATTGCACTTCTGGGGCGAAACAGTGCTCTTGGTGTGGATAACAAACTCTTGATATACAAGGTTGTGATTCGTACTATTTTACTCCATGGAATGCCTGCTTAGGCTTCTATTTGCAAATCTAGGTGGAAGGAACTCCAGACCTTCCGAAATGTTGCTCTCCGATCCATTGTTCAAGTTGACAGAAGAGTTGCCAACAACCACTCTATCTATGACGATTTGGGGATGGCCCACATAGGCACCTTTGTCCAGACACTTTTGAAGAACATACTACCCAAGATGGAGTATCACGAAAATCCTCTGGTTTCTGGTATTCTGGACCATCCACTCGTTGTTAAGAGTCCCTTCAGGTTTTGAAGACCTCGCCATATCCTGGATGTCTGCTTTGATGACGTTAACAAGGCCGTCTTCCCCAACTACTGGATCTTTTAGATCCTGCTGATTTTTGGGGACTCTATTCGTCAATCTACAATCTGACTCTTCTCCCCTCTTGGGACTTATTCTCTGGAGGACTAAAGAGGTTCATCAGGCTTCTCTCCCAGTTCAGGTACCTCCTCTGGTTTACTCTTTGGACGAGCGTGCACAGTGAGCTTGGCTCCTGGACCACTCGCGTCTTTCTTTTCACTACACTGTTCGATTGTCGATTACAACTTTCATTTCTTCAGGATAATTCTCTAATATACTATTTGCTTTTAGAGAATTATGCTTTTTGCTTTGATAAAGGATAGTCTCTATCCAAAACGTCAGCTTTTATTTTGATTTTTGATTAATTATTTTTGTTTATTTTATCTTATTGTCACGGAATTCTAATACCATCTTGAATTCCGGTGACATAGATGCTCGCTTTCGCTCTCGGATATTTTATAATTCTGGGCGAAAGCGGAGGCGATCTCATCGGCAGCGTATGCAACATCATGACGCAGGAGCCAATGTGAGGAAGGGGAGAGTTTCAAGAGCGGAATTGTGGAGAGAGACAACAGAGAACAGGAGAGAGATAAAGACACGACCGACAGCGGTATTGCGAAGATTCAGCTCCAGAGAAAGTCGACTCGAAAGCACATTGGGTGCTATGCCATCGGCAGGCTGGACGGCAGAGTGATTTCTCAAGCCCACACGACGAAGACGACGACGGAGTTGTTATTTTTTTCGTCGGAGTAAGCCACGTCGTGCAGGAAAGCCAAGTGGGCGTAGGTTTGTGCTGACGGAAATCGAGATAGACAGCGGAACGATTCGTATCTATCCTCAGCGTTTGGCAATCCTTCACTAGGACCTTCGTGGTCTATATCTGACTGTTGCTTTGTAGCCGTAAGTGTGACTTTTATTGTGGCCTGCAAAGCCAATTTAATAAGAGCTAGTTTACAGAGAGCTTCACGGATACACGATAGTGTGTGGCTTGTGGCCATGTGGAATGCGGGCTTATTTTAACGGCGAATTTGGCTTCACGGTAATTAAGTTCTATTTGTGCGAAGTGCTTCGCATTAAGCAATTCCTCGTCTCCTTATGTTTTCTAGTGTCATTTAAGGATATTACTCTATCCGTAAAGGAAAAAATATTTGAAAGGCCTTCGTGCCTTGTGTAAATAAGCATTTTATGTCATTAGTTATCAGCGGTTACAAGTGTGTGTAGTTTACGCATTTGAATCAAAGCTATTGCAGTTAGTTTCTTGTGTTAATTTAGCTTAACCGTAATTAGCTTAACCGTAATTGTCTCTTTCGAATATATCTAGAACTGGAGTGACTATTGTTTTGCTATCCAAGTTAATGGGAGAACACAGAACATTGTGCATCTACGTATGTGTTTTGTAACATTGCTACGTCATCGAATTTGTTTCGGGCGTAGGCTTTTTATTTCCATACTGGTTGTAATTTAAAAATAACAATTTGGCCCGGACTTTGGACTTCCTACCGATTAAGACTGTCTTATATTTTACGGACTAGATCTGTGCTCACGCAGCCGGAACTTTTTACATGTATGCTTTGATGGCTGTGTGTCTACTTAGCTTGAGTGTATTTTTGTTCATGTGTTTGCTTGTATGTACACGTGCTAACTATTTAAGCTAGTTATGTAGTTGCTTTGAGGATTATTTGCTTTATTGGGTTTCATTGCATTATGTAATTATTCTAGTTATTAGATACAAAAGTGTGGTTTACCTTGTTGTTACGAATTAGTGGCCGACCCAAGCAAATTGCTGTTTCAGATTAAGGCTACCTATGTGGCTGTTGTATTACAGTTTTGATGATTAACTGTTAAGTTATTACTATACATTTTTAGTACCTAGGTGTTTGGTATTTATTCTAGCTGAAGAGTATTTGTTTAGAATATAGGCTAGATCTAGTTTAAGTATTTACATTTGTATTTATCTTGCTAATCCTTTAAGTTAGAAAGGAGTTTAAGGCTTAAGTGCAATTTATTGTCTCACAGAGGTGTAATTTGGTAAATTACATTGTATGAATCAATTACTGCTTTTATGATTTGATATTTGTTAGGCATGGTTTGCCTTTGATAGTAGGAATGTGCGATTATCACTTATTCTAATTTTTCAATTATTACAATTATTATCTTATCAATAAACTTTACTTTTATGTCATTTATCAGTGCACTGTTACATCTAAATTTAATTTCCACTGCGCTACTCTTACATTTAGTATTATTCCCATGTGACACTTATTTTTTATTCATTTTGTATTTTTGTTAATAACTATTAATTATTGTATTCCAGGGTTCTTGTGTCTCGTCGTTCCCTAAATATATTTATATATATCCGTTAAGGACAATGTAAAGAAATTGGATGATCGTAGCATATCCACCATATTTGTTGGATATTCTAGGAAGAGAAGAGCATATAGATTATATGATCAGGTCAAACAAAGGATAATCTAATCACTTGATGTGATATTTATCAAAAACAAAAGAGATTATTTGAGAGATTATATAAATTAAACGAAAAAGAATGTATAAATGTTGATGAACTGTTTTCGTTTAACGAGGAGGAACTTGGTAATGAAATGGAAAATGATGAACTAGCTACAGGAAAAGAGTCAAATGCAACTGGTTATTGTTATCGTGATGACTTAAAGAAATGGAAAAAGATAATAATGTACATAGTAAAGAAAATGTGAATAATCATTTGAAAGAATCAATAGACGTTAAAACTAACCTTGAAGAAAGTGTAGAAGTTTATAATAATAGTCAAGAAATCAAAGATGATATAGAAACAGGAAACATGGAAAAAAGGAAAGTAAGAAAAAAGGGTTCATCGAAACAAGTTATACAAGAAAGACGAAAGAAAGAAAGAGAAGAATACGAACAATTAATGATTTAAAGGGGGATACGAAGGTCTTCGAGAGAAAGGAAGAAAAATCCAAAATATAGTGCAAGTCCATTGATGGAATTATTTCCGAAAAGCCCTAAAGAGGCTATAGAGTCCAAAGGAAAAGGAACTAAATTCTCCTAGGCAGCATGAAGAAAGAAGATGATATGAAAGACATAAATAGCAAATGGATATTTTCTATCAAGGAGAAACATGGTAAACCTGTATATAAAGCAAGACTGGTAGCAGATGGCTCACGACAAAGATGCGGAATAGATTATAAAGATTCCGCCAGTCCAGTAATGAGAGTTGAATCATTTAAAAGTTTACTAGCTTCAATATAGAATTATAAAATAAAATATTTTAATGTGGAAATGGTATACTGCCATGCGAAGTTGAAGAGAGGTATATACATGCTACCACCCCAAATTTTATATGCCAAGTAAGATACGGTACTGAAAGTCACAGGCAGCTTATACGGATTACCAGATGCAGGCAGACATTGGTTCTAAAAGTTCAAAACTGTCTTGGAATTGATTGGAGTCAGACCTATAAAGACGGATCCAAAGGTATATTATGGGGAGGTCAACCATCAAGGAATTTATATAGGAGTGTTTGTGGACGATTGTGTAGTAGTTAGTGCCTCAGCAAATAAAATAGAGCAATTGATTGATAAGCTTAAACAGCAAAAAAATAAGAATAAAAATATCTGCAGATGGCGATAAGATAAAGCGATATGATTGGGGCTACTCTATTTATCAAACTAATTATATTAATGAAATTTTATTGAAATTTCAAGAATTGACTGGAATCTTCAGATATCTAGCTGTAGCCACTAGACCCGATATTTCCTTCACTTTCAGCAAATTGTCACAATACCTTAAAGATCAACAGATATTCATTTGGTGGCAGCTAAAAGGACACTGAGATATCTTAATAGAACGAAAGAAAAGAAACTCGTCTTCAATGACGTTCCAGGAAATTTTCAAATATTTTGTGACCCTATAGAAAGAAAAATAGCTCCGAAAACACTATTCCACATAATAAATTTTAATGACTCAGATGTACATTTCGAAAACGAAGTTTCCATCATCAGTGAGTGAATGATGAAAACTTCGTTTCCGAAATGTACATCTGAGTCATTAAAATTTATTATGTGGAATAGTGTTTTCGGAGTTATTTTTCTTTCTATAGTTGTGTCCACAGTTTTTGGCTTGATTCCATTGTATTTGTGACCCTAGTTGGGGTACATCCAGTGATTCTCGTTCGTTTAATGGTTTCTTCGTTAAGTTAGGGGAATCGGTAATCAGTTGATGATCCAGCAAACAAACAGTTGTGGCTATGTCGACAATGGAAGCGGAATTCATCAGTGCTTAGAAGGCTATAAGTGAAGTCATAGAAGTCATATGGTTCAAGAACTTCTTGAGTGAATTTCTTGCACAACCTATATCAGTAAGGAGTGACAGCAAGTCAGCCATTGACTGGATTGATAGCTTGAAGACAGCTCGTAAAAATTGGCATTTTGGCCATCTACATTATTTTGTGCGAGACAAGATTCAAGAGGGACACTTTGAGGTAAAGCATGTAGCTTTGAAAGATCTTGAAGAAGACATATTATCAAAAGATGTTCCTAGCAAACTATTGAATAAACACTTAAATAATATTAAATTAACATTTATTTGATTTCGTTATACTGCAAGAGCGAAGAAAGGATGATTTGTTGGGATAATTCGTTATAGCAGTATTAAGTTTATATTTTATGGTATAAAGATTTGTAGTGTCAAGAGATGGCGCTACTTCTGTTATGTAAGAGTTTTTAAAGTTCCCCCCCCCCCATTGTTGTTAAAAATAGAAACATTATAAGTTGTGTTCTAATGAAAGCAAGGAGCTCTTGGAAGGCCTTGAGTTATGTCAACAGGAATGTACTTAACTCAATAGTATTCTTGTGTACAGTGTTTTGACTCTGATTGAATTAATTAAATATTTACCAGTTTTTCTGCTTGTTGGAAATATTTTTACTCACCCATTTACATTGAAAGAGCGATCCACAACACTTATAAGCAGTATCTCATGACCAATAATGCAAGGCAAAGTTTGTGCAACAACAGGTATCAAGAATGGTATCAACACGCAATTCACCAACACTATGGACAGACCAACAATATACAGGATGGATACGAAAATGTGCCCCCCCTTTTATTTTGTAACCGAAGCAGATATGTCAATTTTGATGAATCCAGTGAATAGGAAGTTGTGGATGATCTATCCCATGGTGCAGTTTTCATCATCCCAAATTAGCAAATTAGGACACATTCAATCGTATCTTAAAAATCGTAAAAAATACACGAAAACTTCCAATTGAAGACTTGCTCAGCATAGAACAAAACAAAAAAATTACACTTGTTGAATTTATTAGTTACCTCCAACGTATTAAAGAAGCATGTCAGTATACTGACATCAGTTCAGTTCCGTGCCCAATTGTCGTATTGTGTCATTAGTTGTCACATTGAGCATATTTATGATTAACTTTAGAGTAAAATTATTTATGCACTGTGGCTGTTTGTAAATTACAAATAATTGTGATTACTGTTGATCCGTTCATCGGATTTTGGAAAGAAAATACCGAGGGGCCAAATCCTGTGGAAGGACACCAAATTAAGGAAAACAGGGAAACTAGAAATCCACATGACGAATCTTTATTGCGATGATAGATTTGTATTTCAGCAGCCACGCTGCCTTCTTCAGCATCTGATGGAAGCTTTAGATCAGAGAAACAACGTTCATGAAACTCTGCGTGGCTGCTGAAATACATATCCACCATCATAATAAAGATTCGTTATGTAGATTAGTGGTTTCTCTGTTCTCCTTAATTGCATTTTGGAAGGGTTTTTTTGCTTTGTTCGGACTTCCATGCTGAATAAGTCTTCAATTGGAATTTTTTGTGTATCTTTTACTGTTTTTAAGATTTGAATGTGTGTTTGAGTTGTCCTCCTGTCGTGTTTTTATGCACCGACAACTGACACCACCAGGAATTGATCCTGGATTCGAAGTAAGAGCCAGACAATAGTCTACGTGAATAATTAATCTTGTATTTATTAATTAACGAAGCAATACCCAAATTAGGAAAGATTGCATTAAAAGTAGCTGATATAGAATTGGGACTTGGTGACTGGGCTACACCTCTACAAAACAAATTCTTCACCCCTTTGACCCGTTAAGAGAATAATTAAAGTCAATTAGAATGTTTTTACCAATTCTAATAGAAATCTTAAGGCTAGTTATCTTTTGAGAATGCAGATAACAATTGCACTGCGAATCGTGTATTCTTCATGTCAATATAAATCCATGTACCAATAGACGCCACATAGATACAGATATGCACTTAAAAAACTCAAACCAACAATGATGCAATTGTTGGTCACTTGCATGACCATTCAAGTCAATAAGCAATCAATTGGAGGGTTCAGAGTTAAAGTGAACCAATTCCATGAGATACATTTCTGAGAAAACAGATCTCAAAGTTGATTAGATGCCATTAATTAACATTGACTTCTAATTGTTCTTGCTTGTGTGTCTTGGTTAAAAATTGAACTATGGACTTGATTCACTATTATTCCGAAAATATAACATTCCAATAGCAGTGGTAGTGGAAAGTGGGCAAAATATGGACTTGGTTCACTTTAACTCTGAACGCTCCAATTAATCAATAGACATCCACTTAGTTCCATAATCAATAAGCAATCATGCATAATTTACCCGATGAGGCTTGAGTTCAATGTCCGACATTTTCTTCAGCTTAGTCTTAAGCATGGACAACGTTCCAAAACCCTGATTCTGCATAACCAATAGCTACTACTTTTGACAAAATTCCTATAGAAATAGCTCGCAATTACCAATATTACTAGAACTTGATGGTACTCATCAATTCAGAGAAATGGCTTCAAAGGACTCGCCCGGGCCTTCTCGGATACATAAGAGAAATTATCTAAATATTTTCGTTAAAAATTTCATTCTCTTCTTGCCCAATACGCAACAATCCCTTCTCAAGCGCATTTCCTCATATAAGTTCAAAAAACTATACATCTGCACATCTGCTGTCTATGTACAGGGTTACAGAGAAAGCCAACTTAGATATTTAAGAATGCTATTATTTAGGTCGTTGCCGATAGATTTGACCCGATAACCTACTATCCAAAAGTTAACTGTTTTCTAGATATGTGACTTTTAAATTTAAAAAATATCGTTTTTTGCTCTTATTACAACTTTTTTTTTAATTTCCAGACACTGCGGTCCAATTTTTTGCTCTTTTTAATAAGGGGGTATGCCAGTTAAAAAAATAAACAATAAAACTTGAAAAAACTTGCTATCGGTTTACAGTAGCTGCTCAAAAACTATTTGAATGTAGATGTTTTCACTAAGTGTTCCCAACTTTGAAGCACGTTATTTAAAAAACGTTCTATGGAAGCTATCCTGCTAAACATTTTAATAACTTCTACGTCTATTTAACTATCCAGAAAGGTATAATACTCTCAGTTAAATAGGCAAATCAAACACAAAATGACAAAGAAAGCAGTCTGTCACATAGTAATGTGACAATTAGCGGTTCCAATGCTCCCAATAGACGATGTTTATTGGGAAGCAATGTCGGATATCAGGTGCCGCCATCCATCGACTCGATAGGAAAAGAATTGGATAAATCTCTAGCGAGCGCGAGGCAAAAGGAACTGCGTGTCGAGAGCAGCAGGAGGAGACGCAGCGATTTTTAGATTGCCAATCGGAAGCCCGTTGGTAGAAGGAGAGAGAGCCAGGACTTTGATGAATACACATAGGTCACGAGAAATCGAAGGTGCAGAACATTAAGAAGTTCATCGCCAAGGCCGTGCGCGAAGGAGAGTGTAAAGTACAGCGTGATACCGAAGAGGAAAGACAGCCAACGGTTATAAGGACTTTCCAGGGGCATGAAGCATGCTTTATTCATAGCGGTAAATATGCTAATATATCTTTCTCATTAGAACTCTCTCTAGAAGGACAGCACATGAGCTCCGATGTCGTTTCAGCCATGAGAAGCGACCCACCTATTTCAAGTGGAAGCCCTCCTGTTCGTCATGAATTTATTGAGGAGGAGATTCTAGTTTCCCAGCCCGTCACCTCCATGATTCCGTGGAACTTGGTGCTCTACAGACTGCCAGTGGACGTTTCACGTGTTTGAACTGTCACCTTCGTAGTCGCCATCCCAGCCAAGTCTCTGTGGCCAGTATTGCAGCTGAGTGGAGTGAAAAAGAGACCAGCGTCCGAGGGGTTGTCTTCGTAGCCCCCTGGTCATTTATCGCCTTCCTAGAAGAATCCCTCGGCTCATTTGTCCCATATCAAAGGTAAGCAGAAACTGTTATGCTCCTACTAGTTTTGCTCTCTCTCACTCACGCTTATAGACAGTTTCCTGAGTAGATAAAGATTGTAAGGGTTTAAGTGAGTCAAGCGTGTAATATTTTTTGGTGGCTTTTAACCGATTATTTTAGTTAATTGCGTAATTACTTTCTGTAGACCTGCGTTAAATTAATTTAATGAAGTTCATTTTCTTAATGCTTGTTAATAAGGACATGCTATTTCCCCTAAAGAGGTGCATTAACTAATTCTGCTTTTTTGTCTCTCTCTTTTATTTATGCTATATTACAAAAATTATCTAAACGCAGGGGTTGAGCTGTACGTAAGCCCGCATACTAGGGTTCAGCGGTACATAAGACCAATTTCCCACGAAATTTGAAGCAGTCAAATTTACATCTTATCAAGGGAACCCAGACGAACGTCGGATTTCTTTCATCCGGTGACAGTTTTCTTGACGTGAAGTTTACTATCTTGTTAAACGCGTTTCGTGTACTTTCTTTCAATTATTAAGAAGTTAATGTATTTTTCATTATACTTAACTTAGTACAGAATTTTCTATGTGTCAGTAGAATTTGTTGATACAATTTATTATTAACTCTTGTTATTGTCATTATTTTTGAATTTGTTAATAAAATTATTCGTTATGCATAAAGTTTGTATTCTGTGTCTAACTTATCTACAAAGTAGCTTCCACTGTGTCATATGCTGAAAATATATGTGACACAGAGCAAATACTTTATGCGTTTTGTTAAGCATTCGCGTAGCAATGTTCTGTGGCAAGCCGCGTGCGCTAAGTTTTTAATTTTTGTGCATTGTAATAAGCATTCTTTGGGCAGCTTTAGTCATAAGCCCAGGTCTACATAGTAGAGACATACATAGGTCTCTGTGTGTTAGGTAGGTAGCGTTGTTTCGACACCTTATTTTCTTAGGAGAATTTTCATTATATGGTTTCACATGTAATTGTGTTTACCTAGCATCGTTGACATCATGTTTTTGATAAGGTTCTTACCTGGAAAAAAATAAAAAATAAAGAAAGCGGTGTTGTGTAAAGTACCTAAGCATTGATTTGCGTCATTGCTAGTTACAGTTTGGTAATTTACACACTGGTGTCTATGCTTTCAATTGTTGCATTCGAGCAAGGTACCAGAACATATACTTTAGGCATTGTATAGCGCTAGGAATATTATAATTTATTATAGCTTTTCTTGTTTGTTTTCCCACTTATTTCCCTCGCCTACTCTCCCTTTTACTTTAATGGTGGTTCGGGCAGTTTGACTCAAAGTTTGTGTATTCCTTATTGGCTTTGCCATAACGCCATTAAGCGGAGGTGTTCTTGTTTTCTTCTGTTGGAAGTCAATTCGTCTGGTAGTATTTTACCATGAATGCAGAACTGATCCTTCTGCCTTTGCAGGCAGGGATAGCGGCAGAAGTACCGGCGGCAGCAGCACCACATAGCCCTCATTTCGATGCCTTAGTGCAGGCAGTTCACTTGTTGTGTGCTACTCCCACGCAAGATGTGCTAAGCAGTCTTCAATTTCCTTATTTCGCGGGCACCTCGAGGGAGGATCCTTTATGAGTTTGTACTGCAATTTGTGGTTATAGCATCCTGTAAAAGCATACTGCTTGACCACTGCGTTCAGTTCGTGCTTGCCTATCTCAAGGGGGTGGCATCCAGTTGGTACACAGCCATATCTCCGTCCCAGGCCCTGATATCCTGGGGTTGTTTCACCCAGATGCTCAAAGATGACCATCCTGGTTGTTTGCAGGAGTACAAACTTAGATGACCCGCAGAGCTGAGTTACAAAAATTGCAACTGAAAATGGGGTAAAGTCAACGAATTCGTGACTAAGTTCAGACTATTAAGTAATTGATTGATGGAGTCTATTCAGTCTGGAAAGCTTCACTTTTTATTACAAGCTCTGCCGGAAAAACTAGCAGCTCAGCTGCACAGGAAATCAGGATTATTGGTGGAGGAGGCCGTCAATTTCGTATAGAAATGGTTTCGCGCTCATGAAGCTCCAGAAGTTTCCCTGTACGAACCTATGGTAGATACGGTACAGGAGAATCACCAAGGAAAGGGAAGCTCGTGCATATGAAAAACGATTGCTGGGAAGCTCCTTGTAAGCTGAATAAAATGAAATTTAAGGAACAAATTAGCTATATCCATAAGGACGTACGCAATGCATAGTCCAAATGTAATTATGGGATTCACGTGCAAGGCCTTAGTCGACACAGGAGCTCTGGAAAGTTATATGGACCAAGTCAATTGAATTTGAAGCTAACCAATATATCTACTCACAATAAGATAGCATCATTCGCAGATGGGAGGCCCACCTCCATTGATAAAGTGGCCTAGTTAGTGCCTGCATCGCCAATTTTCACATTTTATTAGGAGAGAAATGGATCTAGCTAAACAAAGTCCAATTTGATTGGGGAACCAAATGTTGTGCCATCTAACAGAGCGGAAAGAATCTCTGACTACCGCAGTGGAAGGGCAGAAATCTAGCATTAATATCATCAAACTGCCTTTGTCAAGTACTTCAGGAGGATCCTGAGGTACCGGTTTTTGTTGTACGGGGCAAAACTGAGATTACCAGGGAGGATAACTCCAATTCTAATGTCCACCCTTTTTTCCAGGCCCGCATTCAAGAATTTAAAGATTTGTTTCGTAAGCAGCAGTCCAAGGCTCTGCTGCCTCAGAGATCAACTTAGCATGAGATCAAATTGGAGCAGATGATTACACCCTTTAATACACCACTTCATCTTTTGACTAAAGATGAGGAGGAGGAGTTGGAACACACTATTACGTGTTTGTTAAGTAAGCATCTAATTAAGCCTTCAACTTCTTCTTTCCCCTGTTCTATTCGTTGTCAAGAAGGATGGCGAGCTTCGCAATGTGTATTGACTATCGTAAGCTTAACAAGATGACTTATGGTAACAATTATGCCACACTCAGGACCGATGCCCTTTTGGAGAAGCTTAAGGGTGCATGCTACTTCACGAAGCTCGCCATCAGGCCCATCACCAGATTAGGATAAGGCCAGCACACACAAAACTTACGTCCTTCAAGACGCCCTTGGGGACAGACGAATTTAAAGTTATGCAATTTGGCCTCAAGGGAGCAGCCTCCACATTCACTAAATCCAAGAACGAGGCGTTGTGGGGGCTGCTAAATAAGGAAATCATCGTGTTCAGTTGTAGATATAGAGAAGGAGAGAGATGGCGAAGAGTTCAGTAAACTTTGTTGAGTTTGATTATGCTGGTCATTTTTGTCGCACGACAAGGAATAGAAAACACCACATGCAACATTAATAAGTGAATGGAGTTTAATGGACAATACTTCATGTCGGCGCAGTTCGACTCAGGATTCGAGTGTACATTCTTCATAACAGCGTAGACGCACGATGGCGTGTGATAACGTTAAGTTTATGAAAGTTTATTAAAAGCAAAAAAGCAACAAAGTTAATAATACTGAAGAAAAAGTAATCAAATATAAAGAAAACTAAACAAAAAAGATAAAGAGAAGTACTAAGTCATAAGAACAAATATTAAGCATAAAGAAAAAAAAGTTATAGCATAAACATTAAGACAAAGCCTTTTCTTTTATCCCGCCACAACCTCTCAAAGTCGAAAGTTAAGAACGGACTCTTTTTTTTTTACATTCTTTGAAGCTCACATTTGAACTTTGTACCCAGAGGGCGTTAGACTTAAAGCTGTTAAAATGAGAAATATATCCGGAAAAATTATTGAAAGTAAAGAAGATTTAAGACAGTTAACAGTGGAAGAATTAAAAAATGAATTAGAAAAATTAGGATTAAATAAAACTGGGTTGAAAGCAGATTTAATAGATCGTTTATGGGACGCTATAGTAAAGAGTGTAGCCCATCATCTACGATGTCAGCAGAGCAACAGAGAGCTTCTGCCACGCCCGGGACAGAAACAAAAATGCAAATGATGTTTAACTGAATGGGAAAAGTGAAGCAACTAATGGATGCTCATTCTTCTCAAACAAATCATAATGCTGGAATAGAAATATGCCTATTGAATAAGCAAGGTGCCAAAATGTCGGCGATCTTGCAAAATATTGTATTTATGATATGACCAAAAAATCTGAAAAACCAAATGAAAAACCACGACCAGAATCTAAAAATGAACTCCCAATGCAGCTTACACAAAATTGTTCATCTGAACGACTGTTTGTAAAAGTGGAAATTGCATTATTAGGCAAGGTAATGGGTCTTATCGACACTGGCTCATGTGCAACAACCATTGTTAGAAGTTTGTTACCTGAAAACGTAACCATGGATTTTGATGTAGCTGAAGATGTCGGAATGGGAGGAAATTCAGTTAAACCTATAGGATTTTTTGATTTAGTAATCAGGTTGCATGATCAAGTATCAGTGATAAAAACAGCAGTACTCGAGAAGAATCCAACAGATTTAGTTCTAGGAAGTGATTGGATCGATTCTATTGGTTTAAAAGTAGAAATAGAAAATTCCCAAGTAACATTGAAAACTCGTAATGGCTCAATAGTTACAACTAAAAAGCAACCCGTTCAAGCAAGTTCCTGTGTCTTGTAATCATATGAGAAAACAATCGCCAAAGAACAATATCTTTAAAAGATTCACAACAATACCCTACTGTGGTTTGGGATCACTTGGTTGATGAAGAGACTGAAACTAATATATACAGTATGTTAAGATGTTCCGTACCTGATAATCAAGAAGACCAGCTGACGATAGTTCAACGTAAAGAGCTAGATGATATGTTAGTGCCCCTTTTGTCAAAAAATAGAGATTTTACAGGAAGTTATCAAGGGGTCACTCATCGAATAGATCTCATCGATTCGATTCCAGTTAAGAAAACACCATATCATTATGCATGGAGAGACCAAGAACTAATAAATAATAAAATTCAAGAAATGAAAGCTCAAGGCATTATTAGAAACAGTATGTCTGAGGGTATTAGTCCGACGTCCCTCACATCTTACAACGCTTTTGCATCTATGTATTGACTACCGTGACTTAAATAAAAAGACTTGAAAGGAAGCCTACCCAATTCCCAGAATTGAAGACATTTAGATAAATTACACGATTAAGTTATTATTCAAGTATTGACTTAGAATAAGGTTATTGGCAAATACCCATGAAAGAGGAAGACATTCCCAAGACTGCCTTTATTACACCAGATGGTCTCTATGAATTTCTTAAAATGCCATTTGGACTGACCAATGCACCTAGTACATTCCAAAGGGCCATGGACAATTTGTTTGAAGATTTAAAGGGACAAGGAGTTTTAATTTCTTTAGATGATATAATTGTGTATTCAAAAACGTTTGAAGAACATAAAAAATTGATCCAGCAAGTATTACATCGACTCACTGAAGCTAATCTTCGTATTTCAGAAGAAAAATGTAGTTGGGGATTACAAGAAATAAAGTGCCTTGAATATATCGTAAACGGTTCAGGAAAAAGGCCAGACAATAAAAGAATTGAAGCCATGAAATCCTTAAAATCACCAACTAATGTCAAGCAACTGCAATCACTACTTGGAATTTTATCTTACTACAGAAGATTTGTACCAGACTTTGCTAAATATGTACGACCTTTAAAAGTATTACTCAAGAAAAATGTCTCTTTTCTATGGAGTGAAGAATGTGAGAGCAACTTCAATCGTTTAAAATTATGTCTATGTAACCCATCAATTTTAGCACACTTCAAACCAGCACCAGAAATTGAAATACATACTGATGCCAATGGAGAAGGGTTGGGTGCAGTACTCTTTCAAAATAAATATGGCCAGAAAGTAGTCGTAGAATATGCAAGTAGATCACTAAGTGAAGCAGAAAAAGTACTTCAGTCAACAGAGTAGAGGGGATAGCCGTTCATTGAGCTATCTGTGAAAAGTGGCAGACAACAAATTTACAGTATGGACAGATAATTGGGCAGTAGCATGCTTAAATAATAAACGTAAATTAGGGAGAAAAATGGGAAGAATTGCTCTCTAACTTCAAGAGTATGATTTTGTGATAAAGGCATGAACAGGTGTCACGGAATTCGAATGCCATCTCGAATTCCGATGACGTCATCCGCCATTACCGAACTCGGATCTTCCATCGGACGAGAGAGGGGGGTGGATGAAAAAGCCGCCTACGTCAACAAGAGCGACACGCAGGAGCCAATCAGCAGGCAGAGCGGGAATTTGATCAAAAAGGAGAGAGAAACGACGAACGTGGCAGTCCGTATGAGGGAGTGAAGGCAGACGGAACGAGACGGAGTTGGAGCCGAGGAAATCGAGGGATAGAGCGGAGTCGAGGAGATTTTGCGATAGGAAGGAGTGGAGAATGCAGCAAGCGACCCGACGTATCGGCAGCAGCTGCACGACCTTCCGAGGAAAGGAGCGAGATGAAAGCTTCAACGAGCAAACAGGCCCCCGCTAAAACGAACCCATCGACGTGGCGAAACGACTCGCGGAGTGAAGGAGAACCGTCGGTGCCGGCCTTCGTAAGGTTTACACGACTCCCGACATGGACATTGGAACTGAGAACGTCCTAGCTGGTAAGTGCCAAGTTTCAGCTACATTTTAATGCGCAGCTCGCAAAACGCTGCTTTCCAGAGCTTTCCTACAGCAGGTTAAATTTCAGCTCGGTCGTTCAGGGACTTTGGCCATTCAGTTTAATGGCGTACCTCGATCGAGACCTAGGATTCACGTATGAAAAGAAATTACGCCGTTAAGGGCGTTTCAAAGTGGTCTAACGGAATCCTTATACAGTGATTATATAAATTTACTGTTATTTGAATACCTGACTGTGACTATTTCCTAGTCCATTTTAGTGACATACAATTGCGTTATAATTCATGTGTGTTCGCCTCATTAGGCATATAATGATTAGCTTATTGTGTGATGTGAATTTGTGCTACGTGCATTTCAATAATTACAGTTTTCTGTGTGATTCCTGTTATAGTGATAAGCTGGTTAAGGTTGGAGATTTGTGGTCTGATAATTGCTATCAGTCTTATTTAGATATATAATTATCCAGGTGAAAACTGCAGCTAAAGGGTTTTAGCAGTTATTGTGAACAAAAGTATTTTATGTACCGATAATTTAAGTCTAGTGCGCAAAGACGTCGATGGTTGCAAGCGATCTTTGCGAACAGTTATGTTGTGACTTCCGAGCTATAGTCCCGTTATTGTAATGATTACACGTGAGCTTTGCGGTAAATTAATTTGTTATAGTCTGATTATTAATTTGTGCATAAGCGAACTTGCGGACAATTATTATGTGGCTCTCGAGCTATATTATCTTGATGGTAACGTTTACAAGTGAACTTTGCGGACGGTTGTATGTTGTGGCTATCGAGCCGTATTCTCATTAATGTACCCTTGTTGATTATTGAGTAATTTAGGTGTTTGAATTAAAGTTGTAGCACTCATTAGTTATGTATTTTGCTCGCACTTGTTAATGTATTTGATTCTTCTATGTTTTGGTTGAACAAATTATGTAGCACTGTTGTCAAAGAGTGCGTATTTCATACTGATTTTGGTTATATATATGGAAAGATACTTAGATATGCATAATAGGATATTGAGGCTACAGTAGTTTGTGCCTTAGGTATATTATTGCATACTAAAGTTATACTTGGTTCTAGTGGTTTGAACCAGATCCTAATATTTAGTATTGTAGGTTTAATTAGGTTGTTAAACCTTAAGGTTACTTTTAGTTATTTTTGTACTATTTACGTTTGGAACATTTGGTTCTAGAAATAAACTTTATTAAATATTCTTACGCCGTCTGTTATCGTGTAGCAGAGCACGTGAGACCACGGTCTAATTAGCTGGGTTGTGCTTACGACGTCACCAGCAGTGTTTAGTGTGTGGTGCTTCAAAAAATTGAAAAAAAAAAGTTATTTTTTTGCGTGTGTAAAAGTGCAATCCAATTTGTGATTTTTCATGGGTGGTGGAGTGCTTTAGTTGTCTCCTACAGTGTTATTGCTCTTGAGTGTCGTGCCTTTAAAAAAAAAAAAAAAAAAAAAGAAGGGGTTGGCACGGTTTATTGAAGTGGCTTTGGTGTTTGTGCGTATACTGGTGTCTACGACAAAAGAACGGCGGTGCGGTTGGTGATAGTTTGGGGTAGTGAATGCGTCACACAGTGATCCCGACTGAATTTATAAATTTATGTGTTCAAAAAAATTTATAGTAACATATATGCAGTACATCAAGGTTGTGCTTCGGAAGTGCTAAAGTGCAATTTTAGCATCTGAAAGTGAAATATTTACACTGTGGTTTAGCATCAAGATTGTACGAAAGAAATAACCAGTGTGAAAGGCATACTTTATTGTGTCAGTGAATGGTTCGACGGTACAAATCGGCGCCAGTGTAAATAAGTTGCTGCCTCTACTAAAGTTAGCGGTGCTTTGGTGTTAATGTTGGAAATTTTCCCATCATGGAATCCACAACGTGGGAAGCCCCAGCCTCAGAGTGGGCTTTAGCGAAGAGCCTAAAGAAAGTAAAATATAGAGACAACATCGGCCAATTCAACAAGGTTTATGAGGAATTAGCGACTCAGCTTCATGCTCTATCCGATGAAGACAAGGTGGACTTGTATATTCAATCGTTTCCAGTGGACCTACAAGAATATGTCAGGAATGCCAGCCTATTGGATTTGAACGAGGCAATGATCCTCATGGAGGAGGCGTTGAACACGGAAATAAAATACCCTAATGGAGAGTCTGAAGCGTAAACGCAAACGCAGGAGGAGAGCTCATCGGAACCTGTCGTCTATTGCAGAGGAGAGACAAGGGGATTTACACGGGAGCCGCCCTAATCAAGCCGACCCGGAGGTAGTGGCTTCATTCAAGCGTCTAGGAGAAGCAGGCTTCAACAAGCTCATTCAGGAATGTGTAGGCGTAATTCAAAAGCTGGCCCAGGAGGAAAGTTTGAACAGGTGGTTCGGGTGTAAGCAGCTTCTGGAAACGGGAGCTATCGACAAGTATTTATACGCTCAGTTTGTGACTGAACTATTCTTAGAAGTGGCAGAAAAGGTGGAATCGCAAAATACATATAGAAACAACCAAATGCAACGAACCGGCTGTGTTAAAGGCAGGGAATGTAGGCAAAGCAGAGTCGACGAGTGCTTCTCGACAACTTTATGCAGCTTCTACAAAGAAAATTTGCAATCGGGGTTTCAAGTACCAGTTTACCTTTTCCAGAAAAATATGACTATTTGCGGACCCTTGGAGGGATACATAGACAATGCAGTATTAGAGCATTTCTATGACTCCTTTTCCAAACTCAATGAGGAAGGCTGTGTCATAATTTCTAATTGCAAACAAATTCACGGAGCTAAGGAGCTCCCTAACTCGATGAAATTACCAAACGAAGCGGTAGATTGCCATTGTAAGGTTATCCTTCAGTTAGTGGATGAAATACAGAAGGAACATGAAACATTAAAATTATTTTCCCCATTTTTTCAAGGTATTGCGCTATTGTTGGATATATTGGAGGGCATAATAAACAGTTTATCAATGCGGAACTTTGAAAATGGTGTCCTTAAAAGCAGCAAGGGTATCGATAACAATACATCCTCCAAAGGTGTTCAGGTGGACTTGAATTTTCTTAAAAACGGCGAGAAGAGAGGTCGATCAAAAAACCCAAGAAACCAACGGTTTGGTAACAGATCCAACAAAAGAGGAAAAGGTTTCTACCAGGGGGCAACAGCTATGATTGACATTTGTAGAGAATGTGATGGTAGCCTCAGAAGGCATAAAAACGGTAATGGGCTTCTGAATGAAACATTGGTAAATAAACAGGATGCCAAGAAACAGGTTGATTGTGGGGAAGGAAGGAGAACCTGATGTAATCGCATCAAGCCAAGCAACGTTAGTGCTATTCCCGCGTCGCAGGAGGACCATCAAGGTGATCCTAGAGGAAGAACGGCTTCAAGGTATGTGTCAGCTGACAGACCGCACACATTTTACAACAGGAACACGCAGGAAAATCTGCGGTTGGAGGTGGCGAGAGTGTCACGTAATTCGAATGCCATCTCGAATTCCGATGACGTCATCCGCCATTACCGAACTCGGATCTTCCATCGGACGAGAGAGGGGGGTGGATGAAAAAGCCGCCTACGTCAACAAGAGCGACACGCAGGAGCCAATCAGCAGGCAGAGCGGGAATTTGATCAAAAAGGAAAGAGAAACGACGAACGTGGCAGTCGTTATGAGGGAGTGAAGGCAGACGGAACGAGACGGAGTTGGAGCCGAGGAAATCGAGGGATAGAGCGGAGCCGAGGAGATTTTGCGATAGGAAGGAGTGGAGAATGCAGCAAGCGACCCGACGTATCGGCAGCAGCTGCACGACCTTCCGAGGAAAGGAGCGAGATGAAAGCTTCAACGAGCAAACAGGCCCCCGCTAAAACGAACCCATCGACGTGGCGAAACGACTCGCGGAGTGAAGGAGAACCGTCGGTGCCGGCCTTCGTAAGGTTTACACGACTCCCGACATGGACATTGGAACTGAGAACGTCCCAGCTGGTAAGCGCCAAGTTTCAGCTACATTTTAATGCGCAGCTCGCAAAACGCTGCTTTCCAGAGCTTACCTACAGCAGGTTAAATTTCAGCTCGGTCGTTCAGGGACTTTGGCCATTCAGTTTAATGGCGTACCTCGATCGAGACCTAGGATTCACGTATGAAAAGAAATTACGCCGTTAAGGGCGTTTCAAAGTGGTCTAACGGAATCCTTATACAGTGGTTATATAAATTTACTGTTATTTGAATACCTGACTGTGACTATTTCCTAGTCCATTTTAGTGACATACAATTGCGTTATAATTCATGTCTGTTCACCTCATTAGGCATATAATGATTAGCTAATTGTGTGATGTGAATTTGTGCTACGTGCATTTTAATAATTACAGTTTTCTGTGTGATTCCTGTTATAGTGATAAGCTGGTTAAGGTTGGAGATTTGTGGTCTGATAATTGCTATCAGTCTTATTTAGATATATAATTATCCAGGTGAAAACTGCAGCTAAAGGGTTTTAGCAGTTATTGTGAACAAAAGTATTTTATGTACCGATAATTTAAGTCTAGTGCGCAAAGACGTCGATGGTTGCAAGCGATCTTTGCGAACAGTTATGTTGTGACTTCCGAGCTATAGTCTCGTTATTGTAATGATTACACGTGAGCTTTGCGGTCAATTAATTTGCCATAGTCTCATTATTAATTTGTGCATAAGCGAACTTTGCAGACAATTATTTTGTGGCTCTCGAGCTATATTATCTTGATGGTAACGTTTACAAGTGAACTTTGCGGACGGTTGTATGTTGTGGCTATCGAGCCGTATTCTCATTAATGTACCCTTGTTGATTATTGAGTAATTTAGGTGTTTGAATTAAAGTTGTAGCACTCATTAGTTATGTATTTTGCTCGCACTTGTTAATGTATTTGATTCTTCTATGTTTTGGTTGAACAAATTATGTAGCACTGTTGTCAAAGAGTGCGTATTTCATACTGATTTTTGTTATATATATGGAAAGATACTTAGATATGCATAATAGTATATTGAGGCTACAGTAGTTTGTGCCTTAGGTGTATTATTGCATACTAAAGTTATACTTGGTTCTAGTGGTTTGAACCAGATCCTAATATTTAGTATTGTAGGTTTAATTAGGTTGTTAAACCTTAAGGTTACTTTTAGTTATTTTTGTACTATTTACGTTTGGAACATTTGGTTCTAGAAATAAACTTTATTAAATATTCTTACGCCGTCTGTTAACATGTAGCTATTTTCCACTGCGTACTATTTTCTTCTGCTATCCAAGTTTTACACGTTACAACAGGCAAAAGTAATGTTGTTCCTGACTATCTTTCACGTAACCCTCTTCCCTCAGTAATGTTTTTAGAACAGAGAAATGTGCCTACAGAACAAATGCAAGACCAAGAAAAACATTAAACACTTAAGAAAAACATTTGTCAGTAGAGGACAGAAACAAATCAAGCTCAATGAGGAGTAGATTCCTAATGAAAGATGGAATTTTGTATAGAAGAGATGACCATGATAGATCTCGATATCAATTGGTAATACCTAAAACTATGAGACAACAAGTACTGGAAGCGTCTCATGATGCTGAATTAGCCGGTTATTTGGGTTTGGAAAAAACTTTAATGAAAGTACTAGATCACTATTGGTAGCCTAGCGTAACAAAGGAAGTTCGCAAATATGTTGAATCTTGTCATATATGTCAGTTATATAATGATTACAGATCCAAAGTTCAAGCCTCTTTGCAAAGTAGAGAAGTACCAAAACGGCCTTTTCAAGTTATTGCTGTAGATCATATAGGAATTTTACCTTCATCTACGAGACGTGGGAAGAAATGGATCTTGGTGTGCGTAGATTTTGCTATTTATTATACAATCACAGATTTAATGAATAGTACTAGTACTGCAGCTACATTAAGAAGTTTACAGACGAAAGTTTTTGACATTTAATGGATACCCTGAACAGTTGATATTTTTCAATGGAAGTGGATTTATTTCTGAAGAATAGAGCTTTTACAGCACGTGACCGCGTAAGGCATTCTGGGTTTAGGTTGCTTAGCAACTCAGGGCGCAGAACTAGGTCAGCCATCTTGGATAACAAGCACGCTTCGCACACGCTAGTCGCTATGGCAAGATAGCAATTACACGAATCTCCCAATCCATGCACAACTGAGATATGAACAAAAAATTGCTGATATTGATAGTATTGATCCTAATACCCTAATAAATCAGGAGTTTACTTAAGAGAAAAGAAGTTTGCCTTCGTTGGATTTCATCTTAATTTCAAGCTAGTCGTCCACAAGCACAGCCGGATCACACGCAAACAAATCACTGGATGCGTAAAAGAAATTTTTGTGTAGCTGGGTCCTCGAAGTCGGCTACAAACAAATTAACGTTAATACACTCGTTTATAGCAAGGTATGTAATAAATGAGACACCGAAAGTAAAATTTCAGGATAAAAATTCAGCACAGCATCCCCTAATTTTCTCGGCTAACATCGATCAGCCCCGTCGCGTTTATGCTCTGAATTTATTATCGTAGAATATCTAATTAATATATAAATGATTTATAGTGTTATAGAAATTAAATTTAAAGAAATATATGCAGGAATAAAATCACGAAAGTTCCGTGGCGATGAACTTCGGCTAACGGGCGACCACTGGCATAGCCGCCCATCATTTAACGTACACCTTCATGGAACTTTCGTGATTTTTTTCCTACATAAATTTCTTAAAATATAATTTCCATAATATGATAAATCATTTACATATTAATTAGATATGTTACGATAATAAATTCAGAGCATAAACGCGATGAGGCTGATCGATGTCAGCCGAGAAAATTGGGGGCCGCTAATCTGAACTTTATCAATTTCTGATACACCAGACTCCTTTGGGAAAAGTACGATGAACAGCCTTTATTTAATTAAACAAGCGTTTTCTGTATGTAGTATCCAGATTGAATTTCATTCTAAGAAATGATTGTAGTAGACACGCCAGTATTTTATACTGTCGCAGTTGAGTACAACTCTTTTTTCGTGGAGTACAACTCTTTAATCGCGGCGAGCCAAGCTCTTCTTCTCTGTGTTATTTCGAAGATTAGCTTATCTTAGTGCCTCTGAACTACAGGTATTCTGTAAAAATATTTTAATCTACCTCTAGAAATTAGAACATCCTAAGATGCAGCAAAAAGACATTGTATAATGAATTCCAGAACGAGTAGCGAACTGATAGCGAAGAAAGCGAGTACCTGTTTGCTTGTTATCCAATATGGCGGCGTCGTGTCGATGACAT
The DNA here is from genome assembly GCA_023313115.1 of Rhysida immarginata. Classification (NCBI taxonomy): domain Eukaryota; kingdom Metazoa; phylum Arthropoda; class Chilopoda; order Scolopendromorpha; family Scolopendridae; genus Rhysida; species Rhysida immarginata. Next base: position 1,173,723 of record JAHWFO010050745.1, on the reverse strand, counting down.
CACAATGACGACACGATGACGCGTAGTGAAAAAGCTCTATTTGAAAATTGCATGAAAAGTCACAAAATTAAACACAGTACAACATGCGCTTTTCATCCACATTCTAATGGATTAGTAGAAAGGACAAATCAATCAATCAAGAATATTATGTGCAAATTTATGGATAACGACATCACCAAATGGAGCCGTTATGTAAGTTCCCGAACGTTTGCCTACAACACAGCTAAGCAGTCATCAACTCAGAATTCACCTTTTTTCTGCTACACGGATTTCATCCTGTAACCTCTGAGCAACTGAAGGTAGGAACAAACTTATTTTGTCAAGAGGATGAAGATCGACTGAAAGAGATCATTTTTAAACGAAATGAATCTATTCAAAATATCGCTCAAGCTCACGATAGAAACAAGATGTACTTCGATCAGAACAAACTACCAAAAGAGTTTCAATGCGGTGATTTAGTGTTATATAAACGAATGAGTAAACATAAATTCAAAAATCGATGGAAAGGACCATACAATGTTATTGATGTGACAGTTCATATTAGAAGCATTCATAATAATGACGAATGTAAAGTTGAAGTTTCTCAAATAAGACCTTATTACACAAGACAAACTGAAGAAGATATTGGAGAAACTCGAGATGAACAAAACACAGGAATGAAAGAAGGACAATAGACTTTTAATTAGCTTTTTAAAATATATTTTATTTAGTAGATTTATTATAGGAAATAATCCCATTATTTAGCTTCATAGTAATATGTGAAAAAAAAAGTTTGTATTTTGTAATAATGTTTAAGTGTTATAATAATTGTTTTATTTTAAATTCATCACAAAATTCTTTTGTAAGCCAAATTTTGGGAGAAGCAGTGTGGCCGAATGTAACAGTAATTTCATATTTTATCTGTAGATGACCATATTAAGATGAACTTTTTTTTTAAACAATTTTTGACATGCGCAGTTGTAGTTATAGAAAAGGAGAGAGATGGCAAAGAGTTCAATAAACTTTGTTGAGTTTGATTATGCTGCTCATTATTGTCGCACGACATGGAATAGAACACACCACATTCAACATTAATAAGTGAATGGAGTTTATTGGACAATACTTTATATCACACACCATCTATTTCAATGATGTGCTGGTCTTTTGTCAGCGTTGCGTGTATTAGAGAGACTACACAAACACAGGTTCTACATTAAAGACTCCAAGTGTGATTTTCGCGTATGCAAAGTTGGTTATTTTTGCTTCGTTTTCTTAGCCAAGGTCAATGAATGTGAAGAGAAACTGATGAAAGCGATTAAAAAATGGCACCTACCTGGGATGGTCCATCAACTTCGGGCCTTTCTTAATACAATCCAATTTCACAGGGCGTTTGACAAGTGCTATGCGGAAATAGCATCTCCACAGTTTGACTTACTTAGAAAAGGAGAGGTTTTTGGATGGGGAGCATGACAAGAAATAGCGATTAAGGTATTAAAAATTGTTTCAAAAGTCCACCAATCCTAAAAATTTTCGAGGATACATGCCCTCTACACATCATGTGCGTTGTTTCTGATGAAGCTATTTGGGCTGTTACTTTACAGCAACATAGGGACAAATTGATGCTCCTGGTCTTCGCGTCAAGGAGATTTAGGCCAGACGAATGCAGATAGTCAACTTACGCCAAAGAGCTCTTGGCGGTTGCTCATGTAGCACGTCATTAGAAGCATGTCCGTGTTGTAGAACATTACCTGCAGCAAGTACAGTCAGTTATTTACTCGAACAATCTGTCAGTAACCAAACTACTTACTCTGCCAAGGCTGACACAGCTGCAAGCTAATGTGGTCCAGTACCTCATGGAATTTAATGTAACTCTCAAATATGTTAAAGCTTCCAACATTTTCATAGCGGATGCCATTTCGAGGTATTTTTCAAAAACATCAGATACGATTAAGAATAGCCATGAATTTGTTAATGAGTAGGGGGTGAGCATGTCACATAGTAATGCAACAATTACCGGTTCCGATGCTCCAAGTAGACGACGTTTATTGGGAATGCAATATCGGAAATCATGTGCTGCCATCCATCGACTTGATAGGAAAAGAATTGGATAAATCTCCACGAGCCCAAGCCCAAAGGAACTGCATGGTGAGAGCAGCAGGGAGAGGCACAGCGATTTTCAGTTTGCCTATCGGGAGCGCATTGGTAGAAAGAGAGAGAGCCAGGACTTTGATGAGTACACATCGGTTACGATAAATCGTACGTGTATAACATTAGGAAGTTCATCTGTGAGGCCGTGCGTGAAGGAGAGTTTAAAAGTACAGCTTGATACCGATGAGGAAGGACAGCCAACGGTTTCAAGGACTTTCCAGTGGCTTTTAGCACGCTTCGTTCATAGCTTTACATATGCTAATATATCTTGAGCTCCGACGTCGTCTCAGGCCCACCTCCATCAAGTGGAATCCCTCCTGTTCGTCGTGAACATATTGAAGAGGAGATTTCAGTTTCCCAGCCCGTCACCTCCATGATTCCGTGGAACTTGGTGCTCTACTTACTGCCAATGGCCGTTTCACGTGTTTGAACTCTTACCCTCGTAGTAGCCATCCCAGCCAAGTCTCTGTGGCCAGTATTGCAGCTGTGGAGTGGAAAAGAAGACCAGTGCCCCGAAGGGTTGTCCTTGTAGCCCCCTGTTTATTTATCGCCTTCCTAGAAGAATCCCTCGGCTCATTCATCCCATATCAAAGGTAAGCAGAAACTGTTATGCTTACTAGTTTTGCACTCTCTCACTCATGCCTAAAGAGAGTCTCCCAAGCACATAGAGATTGTAAGGTTTATGTTAGTCAAGTCTGTAATATTTTTGGTGGCTTTTAACCAATTATTTTAGGTAATTGCATCATTACTTTTGTGTTTCTCTAGACAAGCGTTAGGTTAATTTAATGAAGCTCATTTTCTTAATGCTTGTTAATAAGGCCATGCTATTTCCCCATAAACAGGCACATTAACTAAATTCTGCTTTCTTGTCTCTCTCAACTCTATCAGCAACTTCCTAAATAATAATGTCTTTAAATATCTAGGTCGACTTTCCCTGTAACCCTATACATATTTTGTTTGATCTGTCCGTCTTGAAGCAACAATGCATGAGCAACTATATGCGTAGACCAACAATATGCGCGGACCAAGAATGTGTATCTCATGCAAGGCAAAGTTTTCTGCAATAGGCCATAGTAAAAACATTCTTGCGTTAAATTAAAATCAAATTGCAGCACCCATTGTACGACGGGCTTTAATGCTACCAGCAGCAAATGATGCGACAAAAGAAAACAATTAAAAATCTTCTTGCTTTTTAACAATATAACACCAACTAACTTCCTCAATTCTAAGTATGAAAGATTCGAAAATAGCTTGATAAATGCTTGATGCATGTAATAACAATTAGTAAACTGTGTGATTAATTAGTTTTAATGAATAGGGTAATAGCGCCGAAGAAGCAAAAATTTCAGACAATCTCGGAAGTCGAAGAAGCCTATGCGAATCTAATGGAGTCTGGAAGTCGACAGCATCGATTGCTATGCTATGTCCGTAGTCCAAAGTGGTATCCAAGATCTTCAAAGAGTTGTTGGTGTATTGCAAAATACTTTCCAGGAGGCTTCAGAAGCCCTAAGTCTGATAAAGGACAATGAAGAATGGCATCGTTGCATGCGATGTGTGAAGCAATTGCTTTCCAGATTTGACAACTCAGACATCTATTTGCAGTCATTCTGGCATACTGTAAGTCCCCAGGAACCTAAGCGAATGTGGAATAGTTGAACAGAAGCATTGCCAGAAGACCATCAGCCTCAATTCAACTCAGAAGCAACCAATCTTTGAGTGCTGTAGCTAACATTAAGAGATTTGGACCAATATCTGATGAACAATGAACGCCAACTCAAGGATTATCCAGTTATGCCTCAATTGCATCAGATACCTGATCAAGAAGTTGAAGCATTCCAGGATTCAAATCCACTGGTGTCGCTGGAGACCGTATACCTTCGGGCAAGATTCCAAGAGTTGGTGGATCAAATTTCGCTCTTAAATGAATAACAGCTGATTGTGTACAAACAAATATTAAATGCGGTATGCAATGAGATGCCAAAAAGGGAGAGAGTTTGTTGTTGGACAGTACTGGCGAAACCGTTAAATTATTTTTGTTAGAAAAAGTGCTGAAGACAATTAGAAGGCAAAAATTGCCCTGGCAAAGGCAAGGAGTGGAATTGTAGCACTTTGGTCAGGTGAACGGCACATGTTCACCTAGGCCTGGATCTACAACTCCTGGCAAGAAATATCGGATATTTATTTCTAGTTCAGCTAAATTCATAAAAATGCTTAAATTTCCTCAAAAATAATGGGTGCATCTAAAAGGGATGAAGCATAAAATACAGAAAACACTTTATTCTATAACTGAGTAATTAAGCATATAAACAAAACATCATTTCTGCTTGAAAATATACATTAATATATCGAACACAGCAGAAAAAAGTATTGGATAGCCTTTTGGCTTGGAAATAAATATGGGATAATGCAAAATAAACATGTCAAACATTATCAAAAACTGTTTTTAATATTTGGTAGCCCCGCCTTTTGACTTGATTATTGCCTTAATTCTTCGAGGCATTGATTCATATAAGTTTATGTATCGGTGTTCACTGATTTTCCCCCAAACTTGACGAATTGCTTCTTTCAGCTCGGACTTGTTGGTTGGTTTATACAAATCAATCATTTTCTTTAAATCCCACCAAATATTTTCTATTAAATTTCCATCAGGACTTTGATCTGGCCATTTCATCCGTCGGATTCTATGATCCTCGCAGTATTTGGCAAAAGCCTGAGCACAGTGGCACGGTGTATTATCGTCCTGAAAGACAAAGTCATCCGAATCACCAAACGAATCTTCCAAAGTTGGCAGAAGAAACTGATCCAAAATGTCTATATAGGTCGCACTGTTGACAGTGCCATTTAAAGTGCACAATTTTCCAGGTCCTGCAAACGTCACACATCCCCAAATCATTACACCCTGTAGAAACTTTACACTGGAACTTAAGCAGTCAGGATGGAATTGTTCTCCTTTTGTTCTCCAGACAAACACACCGTTATTATCACCGTTCCCTAAGCAAATCCTACACTCGTCACTAAAAACAACTCGTTTCCAATTCTCCACTGTCCATTTTGCATGGTCTTTGGCCCATTGCAAGCGTTTACGTCGATGCTCGTTCGAGAGCAACGGTTTCTTCTTTGCTTTCTTGAATGAAAACCCAGTCTCGTTCAAACGGTTTCGTAGAGTCCGATCGCAGACCTTGACCCCGCATTGTTCCCACTCTCGGTTCATCAATCGGGATGTTGATTTTCGCATCCGTTTACAGATCAGTTTCCTATCGTCGGATGCACTTGTCTTCCTCGGTCGCCCACATCTTTTCAAATTATGCACATTGCCACGACAGTTAAACTTGTGCCACAGACGTGACACCGTGCTCTGGGAACATCTCAACAAATTTGCGACTTCTGATTGAGTTTTTCCTTCTTTTAGCAGGCGGACAATTCGAGTTTTCACATCAGTAGACAGTTCTTTAGTTGGAGCCATGATACTCTAATTAGCAGAGTTTTCTGTCGTCTACTAATCTCGATAATTGTGAGCAGTTATAAAAGAATAAATAATTTGAATAACATTTGCATATTCGCAAAAAAAATGTATGATTGGATGTTACTCACTGAATATATTGCTTTTTTTTTTTCCAACCAATGAGACTATCCCATTCTTTTTTCCAACACGTCCGTATTCATTTGCATATTTCAAAGAATCTTTTTTTTTTTTCAATTTTAACAGTAAATCGTATTTATAGATTAAAGTGTTTTCTTTAATATATGCCTCATCCCTTTTGGATGCGTCCATTATTTTGGAGGAAATTTAAGCTTTTTTATGAACTTAGCTGAACTAGAAATAAATATCCGATATTTATTGCCAGGAGTTGTAAATGTAACTTCAACCTGTAATACCCCCATTCAATCGTAACATGTAGAATTGCTATGCAAAGGAACATCCTGGACATGCGAGTTACTAAATATATTTTTTTTCCTAAAATCTATGGGTGTTTAAGATTGTTGTGTACAACATCTTTGCAATAAAGAATTATTACGTTTTTGCAATGCTACTTTAACGCATTGGTTACATGGCGTGTTCGACAACCTTGATACTGCGGGTTTGAATACTGCAGAATACCACTTTTAATCAGAAACAACTTTGTTTCCCATTTTCAGTTTGCCTTGACAAGCTCAGCGAAGACGGGAAAGTACAGTTTTTATTATATATGTCCGTCTTCGCCGAGCTTAAACATTTACGAGACAAATTTGAAGATCGTAAGCATAAAGCTGGTGTATGTAACACGTTTGGCATGAGCATTGCTTTTCGACTGCACAGAAATATGCCATCTTTGCGTTCTCTAAGGAAATACAAGCACATAGTGCAGAAGATCATACTATGGATGATTTTCTAAAATCCGACGAACTCTATTTTCTGTGCGCTGGTGCAAAATAATATCACCATATGCACTGACTCCCTGCCGGGTAAAAAATCAGATCTACGTCCGAACTTGTCAGTAAATTGTAGGGTCGACAGTCATTAGGTTGAACGTTTTGGATACTAAACAATACAACAGCCAATTCCGAATAATCAGGTTCAATACAAGCTACAATACTCACGGGGATAACGCAGGCAATTCGTTTTAATACCAAGAATAGCATTACAGGCGACTGATCATTTTGTAGAGTTCACACGTCGACCATTTCCCCTTTGCCCATCTTATGTAATGACAATTAAAAAGTCCCAGGATCAAACGTTAAACAAATTGATTTATACCTAGAGTATCAAGATACTGCTATCCTGCCTTCGTTTTGCCTTGAAAAGCGGGCAAAGACAGGCATTTCCACTAGTAACAATATAAGATCACAACTTCACATTCAGAATACATAAGGGTCGTACAAATGAAAACGAAAATTTGTGGGGGATAAAAGACATGTAGAATCGTAACTTTTTGATTTCAACAATTGCGAAACCCCACGTGCAAATTGAACAATAGGTTGCAAGTGTTGCATCAGGTGAGAAAGAACAATAGCTCGCTTCAGAGCTCTGCGAGTGATCGCTTTGTCCAAACAACAACAATATGGAGTCAACATCGTCGATGGAAGCATTATGGCACCACCACCCAAAAAAAATCAAAAGCAATCGCAAACAGTACGTGGCAGATGATGTTGACCGGGTTTTTTCATCACAACGGCCCGATTTTACTAGACTTTCTTGAAAGAGGCACCACGGTTAACGCAGCACGATTGGGATAAACGATAAACATTAGCAGAATAGCTCGTGGTATGTTGAGATTCTGGGAAGTAGAGGGGGTGCCCCAGCCAATTTACACCTGACCACAACAGATATAGCGAGATTCATAATGTGGAGGGGGTGTCCCAACCATTTACACCTGGTGACAACAGATACATCAAGTAATGGAATGTGGAGAGGGGTGTCCCAACCATTTACACCTGGCCACAACAGATATAGTGAGTTTTGGAATGTGGAGGGCGTGTCCCAACCATTTACACCTGGTCACAATGGATACAGCGAGATTTGGAATGTGGAGGGGGTATCCCAACCAATTACACTCGCCACACTCAACCATTGGGGTTCTGCTTGATTACTTTTTGATCAAGTTTCCACACCTGGGTGTGGTAACTCATCTGTTAGAGGATATCTTCTTTATTAATCACGTGATTGTGCCATGTTCCGATGTCCTGAGGTTGAAAATAATATTAATTTTATAATACCAAGAGCTCATAAGGGAGAGTGAGTCTCTTCCATGTTAAAGCTGGTCCCATCATCACGCACAAACTAGGGGGATTTTAACGTGCTGCCATCTAATGGCATTTGTCAGCATCTCGTCGAAACCGAAACCTTTCGCGATACTGTTAAAAATAAGATTCGTGCGTTCACTTTGAATAAGGTTTAAAAATCAACAGAGTTCATGAAAATTAATACATCCTTTCTAATAATTAAATTTTATTACAGTCTCTATGCTGATAATAGTTAAATAAGTTTTAATGCAGATTTGTATTAATAATTATGATAAAAAATTTGACAACCCAGGATATTGATGATATTTCCTAATTTCATTAGCTTCTTCTTTCCGAATTTAGGCATTGAAAGCATATTAATAAAAAATGTTTTTATTTTCTTGCTTTTTATATCTATAATAATAATTGTATATAATTGGATAATTGAAATGTATATACTTTTCTGAAACAATAGTAACAATTAAAATATGATAGCATTATTCTGCCGTTTCTTCTAATAAATAGTAAAAAAAATTCCAAAATGAAATGAGAATAAAATCTAGTAAATATTCCAAGGAGCTTTACCTGTGACGTAGAAGTTATATTAAATTCGAGAATTTAAGGTCTAGCTAAGTTATTAGTAACGGAAATTATAACGGAACTTCATTTAATTCTTTCCAAATTTACGTCTATTTTATTGCTCAAATATTGAATGATTTGGTTCCTCGACAAAATGGTTTCACGTGTGCGTGCCCATGACACAATGCTTAAAAGATGATCATGGAAGTAGCAGTTTATTCATTCCTGACGAATCAATTGTTCTATGACATGCCATTATTTTGGTTTTCTTTACGGTCACTGTTTTAGCGCGTGAATTCGAAAAAGGGGTCCACGAAAAAGCCTGAAAAGTTGATACAGCCGAGCTAAGACTTTGATGGTCATATTTCAAAAACTTTATTTGAAACAGTTAATCCGTTTTCAAGTAATCGTGCAAACGGCGACCGGATAAACGTACAGTCCAAGCGTGCATTTTTATAAGTAGGCTTTTGCTAACGCTCATAATAAATAGCGCTATTTATTCGCTCGAATTCTTGAGTAGATTTACCACTACCAACCGAACTATCCTATTTTAGAAGATCACGGAACATTATATCAACGGACAAATGGACCATGACTAACCTACTCTGAAAAATAATAAAATACTGTCCTGAACTTTAACAAATATTTTATAACAAACTGATGTATTCCCAACAATTTTCTATATTTTTTATTATTTTTCCTAATTATACTTTATTCCATCTGGAATGCATATAAATAAATAAATAAATAAATAAATAAATAAATAAATAAATAATTTAAAAATCAGTTCGTCACACACATCATCTGGTCTAAAAATTTTTTCAATGCTTCAAATCGTCACATTCATTTCGCTCAGTATCATTTTGACACTCAAGTCAATTTGACTCCTTCCATTCGTTTAGTCAAGTCGTTATATCCGTACGCCCCAGAATCGATTTGACTCAGTAGACTGGACAGATTCAGCAAATTACATTGAAATGGTCACGTTCATTTCGTCCCAGAATCGTTTCGCCACTCTGTCGAATTGACACATTCTGTTCGTCACATTCACTTCATCACTTCACGTATTCAGTCAGCTACAAAAAGGTTTATGAATTATTAACATGTAGCCGTGATAACCGTAGTCCCTTGTTCGAATCCAGGTCGCGGAATTTTTCCTTTTTTTCATTAATATCTTTAGCTTATGTTTGGAGAATTAAATCCAGTTTTAATTATTACTTACGTTCCAATTTTGTTTAATTATTTAATTAGGTTGAAACCCCAAAAGTACAATCTACTGAATCCCGGATAGCCTTGTGCTCCTTATTTTTGTTATAATAAATCTTATTGTGTGGGCGACATAGAAAGTACACTTCTTATAGCGAAAACAGAAACTGAATCGCTCAAACCAGTAAAATCTTCTGTGTGAAAATTGATTTCGAGTAGTTTTATTTGCGTTATCGTCATATAGCATCCAAGTTTCTCACCTTATCTTATAGTATGATTCGCCTTAATGGGGTTCGATTAGAAGTCCCGGTTTTTCAAGAAAAAATTTAAATTTCGAACTTCAAAATCTAGACAATGCTAAGTCCTACCGAGATAATTTTTATATATAAAACTACCCTTAATACCCGGCATTGCTTGTGTTTTAATAAAAAAAAAAGCTATAACTAAAAACTAAACAGTGAAAACTAATTAAAAAACGTGTCAAGAACAGTTTTAATTAAAAGTATTTATTCTGTTGAACAAAGCAAAAAACTTAAGTTAAACACAAACCCATACAAAACAAGGAATTAGTTAATGCAAAGCTTCCAAATAAATAATGTTCTTAGTGAAACCGTTTTGGTTAAAGTAGATCTAAGGATTATCTGGAATGTCAACACGTGAACAACCAACATATAGCTGGCCATAAGAAAGTCAAGAAGACTTTATATCAAGTCCAACAACCTTAAGAGATTGTCCTGAGACTTGTTGATTGACATAGCGAAACTGAGCTTAAGCGGAAATTGCAGTCTCTTGAACTGAAATGGCAAATCTGTGTCTGATGGGATCAGCGGGATTCTTGGAATGAACAGAATTTCAGTTTTGTATTTCGCTATGATGACCATAGTCATGACCTCGATAACATGAGGCTTCATGCTTTTCATGACTAACCTTGTTTCATTGCACAATCGTGGAAGGTCCAAGTTTCTCAGCAGTATGACTGAGCTCCTACTTGGAGGATTAGGTTGTGCAGGTGGCATTCCAGGTGGCTGGACAAAGTTTAGAAACTCAGATGAAAACTCTACAGCTTCATCCTGATTGACAACAGTGTCAATAGATCGAAAACAACTTGCTGGTTCAGGTAATATTTTTAGCAGATCTAGATTGATTTTTTGTAGCAGATCCAGTTTGATTTTTTCATCGTCATCATTTTGTGGAGCCAAAATCGCACGCTCACACAAAGAATAAGTGGAAGGAGTAGTTGTTGTTCATGCTAGAAAAGACTTTGGCCTTGAGCTCATCTATTGTGCCAACCATCTCTTCACATGGCAGTTGATGCATGTTGAGCTGTTGGTAAAAAAAATAAGGCAATCCTCTGCTGCCAGTGGCAAGCAGTTGCTGTGAAAAGTGCACAGCTGTTAAATCTTCAAACAGACGGGCTCTCCTGGTGGTCTTCAGTTCCAGTTTCTGAACATGTTGCCAGAGAACGGAGCTCTTCAAAGAAGCATTCAGCTCAGCAGCTTTTGTGCCTTTTGGGATGACGATTTCCGTCTGTTGAAAGTCTCCTGCAAGTACCACAGTCACTCCTCCTATGAGACTGTCACTGCCTCTGATGTCATTCAAAGTCTTGTCAACAACTTCCAGCGCCTTGCGATATGACATGGTGCACACATCCCAAACAATGAGCCGTGTTTATTGGAAAACCATGGCCTTGCCTGAATTCCTTGAAATGTTAATTATTGAAGAATCTGTTTTGGCTAAGTTCAAAGGAATCTTAAAAGCTGAATGTGCAGTCCTGCCTCCAGTATGAAATGCTGCTGCAATGCCAGAAGATGCTACAGCAAAATATGCAGTGCTGCCTGGTCTTTGCGAGAAAAAGTTGATCAGGAAGGTTTTCCAGTTTGTCTTCTGACAGCATCAATTATCCTGTTGTAAGCAGTTTTTTGGTCATCGAGTAGCTTTCGTTCATTTTCTGCAACAAAAACCTCCAGTTCATCTATCTTTTTCTATCTTATTTCTTTTTCTATGTATATACCTTCAATCTATTTTCTTCTTGTATTCCCCCTTTACGTGGTCAAAGAAATAAAAATTCCCTTAAAAAAGTGAGACAGAATGTGGGGAGGTGGGGATAAAAAAGCTTTATAACTCCACCATAACCTTGACCTTGGATCAACTTGGACTGCCTAAAACCTTCCCACGGTCAACCTAAATTACCATGCAAAATTTCATCAAGATAGACGAGCCATTTTGGAATGCATAGCGAACAAACAGACAGACATACAGAGAAATTTTATATATATATATTCGCTCCTAGTAATAGTATTGTAGCGTGACTTCGCAAAGGATTATGGGTTAAACCATCGTTGATTACAAACAGATTACAAACCAGTATTGCTATTTTATCATTTTATTTCATGCGCTTGTCCTTTATGGGACATTATTAATAAAAATTAAACAATGCACAAAACAATGAAAATGCTTTTTAAACTGGACATACCCCTGCTAAATTGGCGTTAAGGCTCAGGTCTTTTGGCTTTCGTGATGATAAGGTTAGGTTAGGGTCTTTTCTGGCGCGGATGTTTTCTCACTCTTATGATGAGCTTGCAATTTTCATTTGCCTGAGTATAGGGTTATTGGCCAATTCACTTCAAATTAACTATGCTTTTTCAGTGCTTCATAGTTTGGAGGAACCTCATCCTGCAGTGGATAAATAATGGTTGTAAATAATGGTGATGATACACTGCCTAGCCAAAATAATGTCGCCGACGAATATTCAATATGCAGATACTAAGGAGTCAGTCACAGGCATACTACTGAAGTCTTGTGCGAAATACTTCCTTTATATTGTTCTGCATTAGTTTATCGCTTTATTTGTTTTGAAGAACGATGTATGTGGACGGAGCACATGGTCGCGGAAAAGATGTCACCGAGTTTCAGAAGGAGCAAATTATCGGCTTATTCCAAGCAGAGAAAACAAGCAAAGAGATTGCGGCAATTACTGGGATTGAGTAAAAAGTGTTCAACAATTAGTAAAGCCTTGGAAGGAAAGATCTGAATCATCAACCCCGAGTAGTAACTGTGATCGGAAAAAAATTCTGACTAATCGTGACATGAGATCATTAAGACGCATGATGAAGGAAAAACCGAAGAAATTGTACATTAGACCTGACAGAAAAGTTTAACAAGGAAATCAAAAGCTTATCCATCCGCACAATGCGACGAAACTTTAAGGACTGTAACTAAGCAACTGCTCTGCCACAAGATATCCGATTTTTAGTAAAAACAATAGGAAAAGATGATTACTGTTCGCCCGGGAGAACAAAAATTGGAAAATGGAGCAGATGAAAAAAGTCACCAGGTTTGATGAATCCAGGTTTACCCTATCCTACATACAAGGGTTGGTCGAAAAGCTGTAACTTTTTTATTTGGTGACCGATCTTCAAAATTCTTTTTATATCTGATACTTACATTTGTCCTCAATATAATGCACTATTTTCCATTAGACAGAGTCCTGATCCCTTTCCACGCATTGCGCCAACGCATGAATAATCGGATGAACCCTTCGGAGCAGAATTCCGGGGTTGTTGTCGACACGAGAATTGAATGGCATCTTTCACCTCATCATGAGAACGCAACTCATGTCCCTTAAGGTGCTCTTTCTTCTTTGGGAAGTGGTGAAAGTCACAAGGTGAAAAGTCTTCCATCTTTGAACTGTACACGCTGCAACGCTTCTGGGTGTGGGGATCGTATGCGGGCGAGCGTTATCGAGCTATAGAAGACGGTCCAAAGCTGCCATTCAATCCTGGTGTCGACAAAAACCCCGGAATTTTTCTCCGACGGGTTCATCCGACTAGTTACGCGTTGGCGCAATGCGTGGAAAGGAATGGGGAATATGTCGAAAAGTGAATAGTGCATTACACAGAGGACAAATATAAGTATCAGATACAAAAAGAATTTTGAAAATCGGTTAAAAAATAAAAAAATTACAACCATGGAGGCATTACTTTTCGACCCACCCTCATAGATGATGAGCGCATCAGGGTAAGAAAAGAACCGCACTATCCAAGCCTGTGGAGACTCTGCGATGATCTGGGTTTGCTTCTGTTGCTCTGGTCTGTATTCTGCAATGTTATGCAGCCGAGTGTTTGAATCTGCTGGATGACCAGGCCATTCCGTTCTTGGACGAGTTTCTTTTTTCTGATCGAACTGGAATGTTCCAGGAAGACAACGCCAGGATACACCAATCTTGAATTCCAATTGATGGTGGTTTTTCCCTCTGAAATTGACTTAAAAACTCATGATTCGAGAAAATACAGTACATTGAAATTAAAAAAAATCCTTCTTTACATGTGTCCCTATGTAGATAATTTTGTGCAGCTAACTACTCTGAAACGGAAAAATGTAGAACCGAAGGAAACTAATACACTGTTAGAGGGAGCCTTAAACTTATGAAAATGGGTTAAGTCTTTTATGATATAATTTTGTTAAAAAAAATAAAGAAATGTTGTAGCATTTATTTCAGCGAATAAAAGTTAATAGAGTCACTATAGGCAGAGACTCCTTTCATTGAGACGAACAATAGATTCTTCAATAAATCGTTGGATAGTCCCCTCAAAAGTATCCGCATCGTCATCAGTCCTTCAACATTTGTCATAGATGTTTACAAGGCAGGGTAATCATTCTTTTTAAAATTATGCTGGGTGAGTTAAAAGTCTGTTACCCCCTTCCTATCTTGGATACCAATGTAGTTACGCAAATTCCAATACAAGGAATGATTAGGAACTGGAGTGTGCTCTATCTGATGGAGCACCTTTCATCATCTCAAATATGCAAATTAAGGCACATCTAAATTCTATCTCGAAAACCGTAAGAGATACACAAAAAAATTCTAATTGCATATTTGTTCAACAGCAAATTCCAAACAAAACAAAAAAAAGTTCACCAAAATCCGATGAGTTGATCACTCACAATCCTCACTGCAAGCTCATTGGACGACTTCAATGTGGCATACAGAACAGGTCGAGTTGACTTCGAGACAAAATGATTCTGGGACAAAGTGAATGATGTGACGAAATGATCTGATAACGTTTTTGTTTCGAGTTTGTTTGTTTTATTAAACGCTAAAACTTTCCTCCTCAGTTTCCCATCGAAAAGGGTAGACCCAGTGACGTGATGTTATTTTAACTGAAGAAACAAAACAAAACGCGAACTTCTACCACGGAAATTGCCGAGAAATTTCGACAGTTTTCGGTCGATAAATCGCTCGCCGATAAGGATTTCTCCTTAAGGGTTTTAAGGATTTCTTCGGTTGAATGCGAGCTGAGGAGCGTAACAATCTTCCTCCCCTCGGAGAGAATGGGATAGTCTGAACATAGACGAAACAAAGCCAGCGAAATTATAAACAACACGATTCGTTCGTTTGTTATAATCTTCGGTCGCATGCAAGCAGAGAAGCGGTAAACTTACAAGTTTTGATTTGCGTGGTCAAATTCCAAACTCGATTCTCTAATTTTGTCATAAATCACTTTCTCATTCACGGATCCAATTCGTCACATTTATTTCATTGCAATAACCCAGGCCAACGATGAAAAATCATCTTGAATGAATTTGCCTTATTCTTGTGGGTTTTTTTTGTGTGCGCTGAATCATCTGCTTTTAGATTTTTTCCTTCATGTCAGGTTTCCGAGTTACGCACATAGGGACTGACATGTAAAAAGTAATTGGCGTGAAGAGAAGCGGCTGCAATGTTTAAGTATCCATATTTTTGGGCTGCAAGGAAATTTATCAGGCCCCAAACTCTGAATAATTTAAAAGTGTTTCATTGATAAACAAATCTGTGGGTGAGGGAAAAAAAATCCGAGATTCGGATTCAGCACAAAAGAAAGCGTACGAGAATCAGGTCTTAACGTTACAAATGAATTTTTAAATTTTTTTTTTTGTTGGCCTGTGTAATTCAAACCATTCTTTTTGTCACAGATTTACTACTTCATTACTCAACAAGAACATTTTGTTGTTATTATCAAAAATACATTCGTTATGTTCAAATGCATAGAAATTAAATTCAATTTTAAATTAAGACTAAAGCTACACAAATATATTTTTATTTATTTATTTATTTTTTTGGAAAACTACAATTTTTAATTCTACAGGGTGACCCAAACTTATCCAGCATAATTGTTTAGGAACATTGTATGGATCAAATGGAACAAAAATGTCCTATAAACATTATATCTGGTTTCGATTGTGTGTGAGACATCGACGTCTGAACGATCCTGTCTCCCTGA
Organism: Rhysida immarginata; assembly: GCA_023313115.1. Taxonomy (NCBI): domain Eukaryota; kingdom Metazoa; phylum Arthropoda; class Chilopoda; order Scolopendromorpha; family Scolopendridae; genus Rhysida; species Rhysida immarginata. Next base: position 1,157,851 of record JAHWFO010050745.1, on the reverse strand, counting down.
GAACTTGGTGTACCCTCAAAAACACCTCTCGATGTGGATGGCGCCTATGAGAAAATGCATCCGCGTACAACCTGCTGGCTACTGCAGCGTTACCAGCAGTAAGCCCATAGTAAAAATGAATATTCGCATATTCTTCTTTTGTGAAAATAAACGTCATAATGAACTTCGACGCTGTATTGCAGAATATACGCAATTGCCCAAATCAATGGCCAAGTCAATGAAATACCTTTCACACGTGGTACGACGATTCCTCTTTCTGTTTGGCATGCAAAACAGGAGAGTATATTTAAGAATAAATAGGTAAACCTACGTTTATTTCTAGGAAAAGACTCTAAATAAAAGAAAATAAAGAAACGTCGATATCTCACACACGATCGAAACTAGATGTAATGCTTATAGGACATTTTTTGTTCCATTTGAACCATACAATGTTCCTAAACAATTATGCTGGGTCACCCTGTATAAATATGCACACTGTTTTAAAAAAAGAGAAGAGAAATGGTTTATTTAATAATAAAAATTATAATTAAAGGAGAATTATTTCCTACTGAAAAACTGCGCACTTATGACTTGAATATAATACATTGTAAACTGAAAATGTACGGGTATAAACATTTTAACCGCCATAACCGTGTATTTTCATGGTGGCGCATAAAAATGTTAAAAAATTGAGTTTTTGTTAATGATGGATGTAAAAGAAAAAAAGGACGAGACACAAAAAAAACCTGGAATAAAAAGCAAATTAGACACAGAATAGAAAGACCCTGAAAAAAAAAGCTGACGTTTCAGATAGAATCCTTGGTCAAGGCAAAAAAAAAAATGAGGTTTTTTTTTATGTAATTAAATAATGAGAAGAAGTAAAGGTCCAGGATTATTATATGATACTATACAACTAAATTTTAATAATAAAATGGTGCTGATAAATTGTTTTATTTATCAAGCACTACTTTTCTTAAAAAAAATTAAAAACAATATTTGATGGGAAAAAAGTTTAAGACCTATCACTTCTATCCCCCCCCCCTCCCCATTTTAACGACTTATTCCATTTACATGATCAGCCAATTACTATTACGTCGCATGCAAATATATGCAAAGTGTGGATAATTATTTGTAGTGCAAACACCATTTCAAAATGACTTTAAATTGGCAAAATACAAGTCCATCTATCAGAAAGGGCAGACTCGCCAAGAAGTGACAGACCCGCAAAACAATTCCTAGACTGCACCGCATTATAGAGCGAAACTAAAGTAACATGAAATATGTGAAATTAATGAAGAACTTAGTGTAAATATCAGTTGGAAAAGTGTTTCATGCCGCTCGAATAATGCTGGAATCTTCACCAAAAATCGTAAATCTAGACTAGAATTTGCTATACTCATTTGTCATGGACATCTAAAATGTAGCGCAAAATCTTGTAGCTACAGAGATATTCTTAAAGATAAGAAATTCCAAATAGAATGGTAAATATCAGGTCATTTAATAAATTCTTGCTTATTTCAGCAGCCTGAACCACTTAACAAATATATGCATCTTTATACCTATTCTTTTGAGAAGAGTCTTAATTGAAATTACTTTATCATAGTCACAAGCGGTAAATGAAAGGTCAAAATTCGAGCATCATTGTTTTTTGAATTCGAACTGTCACAATACAACTGAGACATCCTGGAATGTATGTTAAGCGTATGCACAGGATGCCTTGGCAACATGAAAAGCTCAGTTTTGGTTTTCAAAATTCCTGGATGGAGATGAATCCGTCGAAGATAACACCCGCCTGGACGACCGCCTGCTGTTGATGGAGATGCACTGAAGGCAGTTATTGCGGCTAATCCATGCCAAACCTGTCATGCATTAGCACAGTGACAGAGGGAACTGTGCATAATTATTTTCGCATACAGGGAAAAGTTTAAATATTGGATAAATGGATCCTCCATGAGAGCCCGCTCTAGCTTTCATGCCGCCCCGGACGCATATTACTCACTTTTACATTGCTAGAGTTTCTTAGGACTCTTATGTGTTCTCCTATGATGTCAGAAGCGGTGATAACTAGCGTTGAAAACGTCTTCCGCAGTATGACTTAATAATATTCTTATCTTTAATTTAATCGTTTTTTGAAACAAATGTCTGTTTTTTATCGCAAAAAAAATTTGCTTCATTTTTTTATATCGCAAAATAAAATTATCGAACATGATTTTACTTCAACGGCACTGATGATTTTCGTGTTCTGTTTATTATTCGTTCAATGCTTGTGAATAGGCTTTTAAGAAACCGTTTTTTAATCGAAAAAAGTATCCAAAATTTCATTTTTATGAACTCTAGCAATATAAAGATAGGTAATATGCGCTACGGACAAAAAGACAAATTGCCCCCTTTAAATATATACGGTACTTTTTAAAAATATACAGGGTGTCCCAACGGTACACGTCCAAAATATAAAACTGAGTAAAGGACCTCAGTACTTATGAGAATCATCCCCATGTATGCATCCAAATGTTATTATTATGGTGATAAACGATTTTGTGAATTTGTCGGTAACCTTACTTTATTCCATTAAAATGTGTGTTTTCGGGAATGTATGTCGTTTTGAGGAATTTGGTCAATGGAATTATATTCTTTGGGCAACGTAATATTCAATTTCAGAAAATGGACGAACTGCATGCATACAATTTTTCGAAAATCAAAGTTAAATTAGGAAGTTCTGAGTTATTGTGAAGTTTCAGAAATCTTTGATGATGAATCTAAACAAAATAAATCAGGTCAGGAGCACTGATAGGTATTTAATAGACTGTGAGAAAAAAACGGTACATGTAATAGGGTAAAAAAAGCATGCAATTTTAAAGGTAAAAATAGGAGTTTCATAGTAAAATTGATATTTCCTCTGGGAACAGCTAAATCATCTTAAAGGTTTCTACAGGTGGATTTTTGAAAACCTACACATATTATTTGGAAAACATGTAATTACAATAAGTGTTCGAAGTGTCTGCCACCAACTTCTACACACACTGTCCAATGAATTAGAAACCCGTGATGAATTACTGTACTGATATGTAAAGCGGAGTCACAGGTCAGAAACGATTGTGATATGCACATGAATGCAATCATGTGAGGTACATGCTCATTCCAAGCTGCAGGTACAGGATAGGAACCAGGGTTGCCAACTCACCGGTTTTTAGATGGGAATATTTATTGTTGGATATTGTTATAATACAAGCTAAACAATGCACAAATGTAATAATTATTACACGGTTGACAAAGCTGGTAGGAACAAGCTGCAGCTGCTCAAGTTGACCTGTCTGAGTTCCAAAAAAGAGTTTTTGTGGGAGCCCGTCTAGCTGGAGCTACGATTTCCAGGACAGTACAACTGACCGGAATCTCAAAAGTCAGGTCTCCAAGGTGTTCAATGCGTGGAAACGGATTCCACAAGTGTTGTCGAAACGGCAGAATTGTGGATCAAAAGCAATCAACACAGACAGGGACCGACGTCGTCTGAGACGGATTGTGCAGCAAAACCGAAGGTCTACTGTGGGGCAACTGACGGCAGACTTCAATGAAGGATCATCACAACCCATCTCCTCCAGAACAATGCGCCGAGAGTCGAAGCGAATAAGGATGGGAAGTCGCATGCCAGTGAGGAAGCCCCTGGTGTCAGCAACAAACCGGAAAGTTCGCCTGCAGTGGTGTAAAGAACGGTGTGACTTGACAGTAGACGACTGGAAAAAGGTGATGTGGTCGGACGAGTCACGTTACACATTGTTTTGCACCTATGGCCGACAGAGAATTTGGCGGCAGCCCCATGAAGTCATGGACCCCTCATGTGTTGTGAACACAGTTCAAGCGGCAGGAGAAGGCGTCATGATATGGGCCATGTTTTGTTGGTATGGCAAAGGTCCCTGATATTCCTTGACAGTCGGGTGAAAGCCGAAGACTACCTGAACATTGTTGCAGATCAAGTCCATCCTGCAATGGTGCATTTGTACCCAAATGGTGACGGGTTCTTCATGGACGACAATGCTACTGTCCATCGAGCAAGAATTGTTCAGGAGTGGTTTTCTGAACATGACACCGAGTTGCAACATCTGCCGTGGCCAGCGCAAATTCCGGATATGAATCCGATCGAGAATGTTTGGGATATGTTGGAAAGAGACATTCGTCGAAGGCATCCGCTTCCGTCTACTCTGCAGGACCTGAAAGTCTCTCTGACGAATGCATGGTCTGCGATTACCTTACCAGCATTGTAACGCATTGTAGAGTCCATGCCAAACCGCGTATGTTCTGTAATTACAGCCAAAGGAGGGTCAATACCATATTGAACGAAGGTTTCTATTTCATTGGCCGGTGTGTGTGTATATCTTCGAAGGGTTACCGACAAAATCACAAGATTGTTAATATCGTTAATAAAGTCATAAGAGTAATATTTTATATACTTACATGGAGGTGATTCTCATAGGTATTGAGGTCCTCTACTTAATTTTTCATTTTGGATGTGTACTGTTGGGACACCCTGTATATCTTTTATTTTAAATAAAGATCAATTGATTTTAAATTATAATAAAAACATATTACATTTAGAATGAAACATTCAAAATAAGATTAACAGTCAAGTAGCACAAAACAGTAAAATTTAAAATGTACTTGTACCTGGTTGCAATTTGTTATTCAGATGCATTTTTAATACACAGTCTAGTCAGATTAATGTGACCATCCCCTACGTTCAACTTCGGCGGAAAATGGTTACGTCCAGAAGGTACATACCAGTATCAGAGTTGGGGGGGGGTATAAGAAGGGTTGTCAGAGGGAAGCAGAAAACATTGCAATTGTTGGAGTCATGGCGAAACTTTTCACCATTTATCCAACCTCCATGATCATTGGCTTCCGAGCCAAGGGCGGCAGTATTTCTGAAACGGCTAGTTTTGTGAACTGCTCGCATGCCGCCATGGTGAAAATGTACTTTGCATAGCAGAATGGCAATACCCAAAATCAGCGACTTGCCATGTGTGGGGCACCATGGGCCATAGTTGACAGGGGTGAACGACGGCTACGGAAATGCGTGCAAGCTAACAGACGTGCAACCGTGGACCAACTGACCTCCCAGATGAACCAGGGAGCTACTAAACCTGTATGTCAACGACAGTTGGGCTCCGCAGCAGACGGGTGGTTCGTGCACCAATGCTGTTCACGGGAAACAAAGACTGACATTTGCTCGCCAGTATCGCAACCACCTGGCGAAAGATGTTTTTTTCCGATGAATCATGGTTTATGTTCCATCGGACAGATGGGCGATGGCGTGTACGGCGTTCAGCGTCAGAAAACAAACACCCTGCAACACATGCCGCAAGAGTCCAGGCCGGAGGAGGCAGCGTTTTGGTCTGGGGAATGTTTTCATGGCATTCCCTGGGTGCACTCATCATTGTGGACGGCCCCAGGGACCAATGGAAGTATGCATCTGTTCTTTCGGACCATGTCCACCCCTACCTGCAGATTGTGTTTCCTCAGCACGATGGCATCTTCCAGCAGGACAATGCGCCGTGCCGTGCATGGTTCGAAGAGCACGTGGATGCGTGTACGGTGCTCCGTTGTTTGGTTGTGAGAGCTGGTTTTGTCCGATAATGATAGCCCAGTTCATGTAATGTTTCTTAGTCTTATGTCACTCACTTTCACACCTGACTTAGCTCATTCACTGTTCATGTCTTTGGTGGTCTGTTTTCTCATGTTTTTGCACAGCTTCCTCAATTCTCGATTTTGTCTCGGAGTTGTTGCCTTTGGTCTTCCACTTCCTTTTTGCCTCTTAACGAATCCTGTGGTCTTGAATTTCTTCCATAAGTTGGAAACTTCACCTTGTGTGCATCCAAAACACTTGGCTACATCTTGCTTGTCGCTACGTTGCAAGTTTTCAGTTATTCTTGTTTTCATATCATCGGACAGCTGTTTTTTTGGAGCCATTATTAATGGGGGTCGACTTTAAAATGAATAATAAAATGTGTTGATTGCTGTCATGGAATAGCTCATTTAACAGAAAAGGGAGGTAGGTTAAGGAATATAAAATGCAATTTACAAGTGAAATGGCACATATTAGTTTCTTATTTCTCAAGATTATGCGTATTAGAATTTATTTTTCACAGAAGAGTTACTTCTGTAATTTTTAATGAAAATCCAACCATTTGGTTATGAAAATCAAATATAGCTCTTTACCAATAACTTATTTTCCAAATGATTTTACAAGTAATTCATTTTTTAATTAATTTGTTTAGATGCATCGCAATGAGTTGGAATTCATATTAGTTTTTTCTTTCCAGGGGTTATATAAAATATTGCACTTGTTATCACCACCGACGTATTAGCAAAATTAATGCTTTTATGTAACGAAATCACCCTAGCGGCCCTTTGTAATCTGAGGGGTGATATTTCTTCAATTCAAAGCATGATATTCTTTCCTACCAGTATTCCTGTTTCAAAGCAGCGCCTTTGGTAAATTGCATGGTAATTTTAGACAAAGAAATAAATCGACAAATTTCGATTAATTGGGTATTTAACTTATCAGATTTTGTCACATTCACAACCAAAATGCCCCATTTTAGATTTGCCGGCCCGGACAAATTTCCAGGTTGTCCGCCCCTAGAGCGGGCTTTGCCTCCATGCTTTGTCAGGAGCAAATAAAGTGCAACGCCTGGCCCACTTTCTCTTCCTTGCCCAACGCCAACCACGGAGAGCCACTGATGGACTGAATCATCACATGACATGAAAAGTGGGTCTTCTCCAATAATATTCCTCTATTTTACCAATGATTATCTTCAGAAGAACGTCTTAGAAAGGACAGCCGAGTGGCCGAAAACGCTGGAGCATACAAAGAATCCGTACAAAGAAGAAGGTTGCAGGTATGGATGTTTGTGTTTGTTCTCGGAATGTAAAAAGATAATAATCATGTTGAATACTCTGGATTGGGTGAGGAAATATTAGAAATGACCTAGTTATTGGCGCGTCCATAAAATCTATCGAACTAACCAACCTCCAAGAAATATTCCAAACAGGACCTGTACGTGAAGAAAGTGTTGCTGACCGTTTTCTGGATAGCACTTGGAGTAATGCACTTCGAGGTGTTACTGTTAGATCAATGTCATTTTTATGTGTACTGTGATATGCTTCAACGGACTCTTCAGAAACTCTTCAACAACAACCTTAAATCGCAAAGGCCGTACTGCTACAGGTCTATACAAGATAGCATACAGCCTTTAAGATCTTGCCGTTTGGGTGGGAAACTGTGCTTCATCTCTCCGTACTCATATGACATCTCTCCCACATATTATCATCTGTTAGATCATTGGATAATCATGCGCAAACGACAGTTTAGAGATCGTCATGCCCTCGAAATAGAGTTGGAGTCTATTTCACCTCCAAAATCAAAGTTTTTATCAAAGACATGGGATTTATATTTCCCAGCCGTTCTGGATATGTTATTAATTGTAAGGGTTTTTTTTAGGAATAAATTGAATTACTAAGAATAAAAACTGTGAATTTGTAATCTAATAATTATTTGTAATATCTTACAATATAACACAATATTACCAATTTAAAAGATAAATTTTTATGTCAATAATGAATACATGTATAGTAATTATGAGATAAATCGTTTACTTATTCATTATTGATATTAACAAATTCATCGTTTTAACTGTTAATATTTTGCTATATTATAGGATATTACAAACGGTTATTGTAATAAATTGAATGTTTTTTCAGTATACTAAAAATACACAAGCACTTTTTAATGATCTGATATAAATTCCATGATATCATAGTTTCCTGTAATCCTATGTAAATTCGAGTTAGGTGTATGATATAAGACAGGTATATGATTATGTTAGATATTTCTAAAACATGGCAGGTGACAAGTACTGAAGTACTGGATTTATTCTATTAAAAATCTTCTTTGTAGGATTAATTATTTGTTAGTCAAAAGTCATTCGACTTTAACAAACTGTAGCCTCTATCCGGGGTCCTACCACCCTGTGTTCAATTTTAGTAAAAAAAATATTCAGAAATATAATTAATTATATTTGTTTTTTACGAAATTTAATCGACGGATGGCAACTTTGTTATTTTTTTTAAATTTTATATTTAAATTCGATTTCATTGCTAACTTCTCGAATTAATTGTTGTACAATATCGAAATTCTTAATGCTCTTTTTATTGAATAATTAATTTTTATTAATCACAATGATTATCAATCTGCCTGTAATTATTTAATTATTCAACCTGTATCACAGATATTTTACTGCTTGTTTAAATTCTTTTTATTATTTAATGATGAGTTTTCCGAAAATTTTGATGCATAATGGCGATAGCATTATTCTCATATCATTTTTTGTTTTTTAACCTTTCGTATTCGTCAAACTAGCGATGGCTTCCTTTTTGTAACGTTTCTACGACGGATCACATTTTGCTAGAGCTCTGGATAGGAAGCTTTAAATTCTGCCACTCGAGGGCGCTGAAACTAAAAAAATAGGTGAGGATTTTAACGCATTGGGTCGCGACGATCGCGCCGTTTTTCAAGCGCAGTTCAAAATTTCTCCGCGCAAGGTCGCCAATATGTGCTCGATGATGGGACCAGAAATCTTGTGTCTCACTCTCCCTTATGAGCTCTTGATAATGCTTGGTTATGTCATGCAGTAAAGCATCCTTGTCCTTACGAGTGCCTTGCAGTGAAGCACCAGTACCAGTTTGACAGACAAGGGGTCTTAATGCACTCAGCAAAACTCACTTATGTGATTTTGTCTCAATATGTATAGCTCTTGATCCGGTTTGTATACTCATTGTGGCAGTAGATGCTAAGATGACTGACACCCACAATTTGATTGCCTAATTGCTAAGTAACTATTGTTTCTCGTGCAACCAAATTTTTTCCAAGCCCTTTTACACTTTCTTCTAAATAAAGCTACTTCTGTTTCATGGTGTATTGTTTTTTTTTTAATTTTCTTGTAATGGGTGCATTGTTTCAATTGACTACTGACAAATGTGACCAGTAATTTTAGAGGGTTGACAATTAACATAGCAAACTTTTATAAATACAGTTTCTCGGTAAGAATGATTAATTTTCTTCTACTCTCTGCGATTTTTTGATTGCTCAGTTTGATGTTTGTTTTAAATAATTTTGTCTCTTTATGGTTTATTCTTTTTAAGTGCAAGCATAGGTCACGCAATATAGACAACATTCTATACGAGATTTAAGTTTAATTTGGTTAAAAATTCACTTCGTCTTTTCACTATTACTTGACTGTGTACCCTACACAGGCCAGGGGTTGAGCATCAGGTTTTCATTCACTGCTTGAGTGGAGGTATTAGTTCATTTCTCTGTGACTCAGTGCCCACATTTTTTGTCCAATCCCCATTTTTAACCCATTGTACATACAGTGTTATGGTAACATGCACGTTTTCTTTTACCTGCGTTTTTTACTGTTTTTGATGTCATTAAATGCTGCTTGCGAACTTTATTTCCAGTCTGACCTGTGAAGTACGCGAATTTTTCCTGTCATTTGACAGCAATGCGGTTTTTGAACAGCGTTGTTTCTGTACTTGCAAAAAAAATCCCGTCACTGTTTTCGGCTCTATAGCATTCTGCAGCTTAAAGTTAAGCACCAGGCGCAGGATTTTTCACAGCATAATGAAGAGATTGCAGGCAATTTCACGGTTTTTTTCGGCAATATTAGTTTTGTTTCACAAATTTTTCCTCACGTGCAGCATTTTAAACTGAAACTTTTGGGTTATCAACGAAAATACGAGGTTAAAGGTAAATGTCAATCGTTATTTTCACATCACAAGTTTTTTAATTCTTTGTGTCGGTTACATTGTTTGCATACTCAGATGTGTCCTCGTTACAATAACTTATTTTCACAAGTTCATCTTAATTACAATTTGAATAAAGTATTTGTATAAATAATAATAATCATAGTGTACCGACAACATTGTTTAAGGTCTGTTGCTAACATATTCGTGCTCAACAGCGTTGATTGATTTTTTTTTAATAATCATTTGAGGTTGAATTCGATTGACTGTGTTGACACAATGGCGGCTTTCAGTGAGGGGGTTTTGGAAAACCCCCCTCACTGGCCACCGTGTTACCAACCATTTGATGGTGGAAAAACCTAGAGTCGCCGATCCGGCTGGTGTTCAACTCGGATCGGATCCCTGTTGGTCGGAGTTTAAGGCACGTCATCACGATGCTGGTTAATTTGCGCAGGAGACCTCAGGAAGTGCAGAGCGACTGGGGATTTTACACAGGTTGATGACTGATGCCTTTACGGGTAGTTGGAGTATTTTTTTTAAATAAATGTATACCCAAATTCATAATTGAGACACCTCAGAGCTGTAAAAAGTTGAACATGTCCTTGAAAAGAACCCTTGTGGAGAAACGAGTTTATGCATAGATCAATTTTTATCCTAAGTGGTACCAACTTTCATGAAAGAATCAGTGCAAAATGCATTGCAATTTTTTTTGTTATAAACGAGTAAAATTGTAGAAATCTCGGGGTAAAGTAGTCATCCTAAAGGAGACACCAACCTGTTGGTACTCATGAAATCTAAGGAGTGGTAACCCCTGGGGGAATACGTATTGGATTGAGTTAACCGAAAACAGTCGATTTAATAAGTCTCACTTCAGTAAACCTTTCGGTTATTTTCACACTTTATAGTTCTTGTTTGTGGAATATACCAATCACCTAATCATCTTTTGTAATGCTTAATCTTTAATTTTATAAACTAATTGTCTTCTGTCACCATTTTTTGAAAAAACTCAAACGCTAATGGCCATCTCTACAGTAAATAACACTTGTTTCGTTCGTGAAATATTCACGTAATGTCTGACCTGTAATCATAATACGACACTTGTGTGTTTCACCTCTAGCTGAAACCCAGTGAGTTCTTATTTACATGTCAGCGGGTGATCAAACCTTAGACATTGGGTATTCTTTTGGGTCTCGAGCTGTTGCTTTGTACACGGAGAGAACTCTTTGTTTTTTTTTGCATAACAGAGACCCAAACATATCAGAGAATTCGACTTTGTTGAAATTATACTAGTCCTCTGTCAAGAGACTGAGAATTGGGTCGTACGTTTCATCTGTCTGAAGAATCGGAGAAGGTAATTTTAACAATTCCTCAAAAACATCCGAATTATTACAAATTTGGTTAAACACTGTATAGCTAGGTAAGCAAAGTGCAAAGTGTTGACACTGAGGGTGCAAAATTATTTCATAGATCAGATGAAAGAAAGAAAAACCATAACGGAAAATCTTACTGAACACCCAATCAAACAATGTAAAAAAACGATAATTGACTTTTGTCATTATCCATGTATTTTCATTGAATGCCAAAAATTTCAGTTTAAAAAGTCGCAAGTGAGGTAAAAATCGTGAAAGAAAACTAGTAAATAACCCTTTCAGATTGTTGGGATTGCATAGCTTACAAACGAATATGTACAGTTCATTCCGAAAGCGTTTTCACTTGCTTGGCAGGAGTTGAGCTATACGAAATTGATTGGTTATGAATTCTGGTAGTTTGAATGAACATCGTAAAAGATTAAAGTGGACTTGGCCGTCCAGAGTGGAAATAGTGATGGGGTTTATGACTTGTGTGGGCGAATTACAGTAAATTTTAACTGAAAAGATTAATCGCTGCTTTTTATTTCAGTTAGATTGACTTTGCAGATGAAATATTTAATGCACTTATTAAAAACAAAGCAATGAATATTTAAGAATATCTCAAGAATGTTCGAAGAGCGCTTACCCTACGTAAAACATCAATTTTAAATTATTGATGAAAAGAGGTGTGAAAACTCCACAAGCTGAATTCGAACCGGGAACCTTCGAAGATCTGAAGGTACCCGGTTAGAATCCAAGCCGTGGAATTTTCTTTGTTATTGTCATCAATACACATTTAGCTTATTTATTTATTTTTTCTGTATTTCGAACATTGATATTTTTACATATTTCTTTTTAAATTCTTTAATATTTTGATACCGAAATTGTTCTTGCCGCTATATATTATGCTTATATTTTATAAGAAAAAGAAAACCATTACAATCTACCGTATAGTAAAGAGCATATTGTGTACTGCATAAATATATGCTTTCTTTATATATAAGATACTGCGTTGTTATACTTTATTTTTCCCGTCATAGATGAGAATATAGTTATTTTGCAAATACGTTGTTTTTCTACGTATAAACCCAGAACATACTGTATTTCATTTCGAAAGACTGGTAGATATTCCTTATGAAATACCATAATATATGTATACATTATTTATTATTATTTTGTTAAATGTGCAGTAAATTTAAACTTAATTTTCTACTATTGATTATTCCATGGAAAATATATAATGATTTAATTCGTGTATTTTCCATTATATTGTTGAGCATGCCTTGCCAACTTATCGCTTACTTCCTCGTGTAGTTTTCACGTTATTATATAGCATTTCTGCAAAAATAATAATAATATATATTGATATATTAATAATAAAGAAAAATTCTCTTAATAAAGGCTCAAAATCAGATTTCAATTAAAACAGTTTGAAGCACTCATTATGCTTACCTATCCCTGTTGCTAAGAAAAAATAAATGGTATCGTCCAATGTGATTCGAACTCGAATTCTTGCCTGGAGCGATTAATCTCACTGATTTAATGTACTGCATGGAAGCCGAACATCGTTCACTTAAGAGAAAACGCTTTTGGACTGAACTATACATCCACTGCCACCCAGGAAGAAGTTCGTCGAAGTTAACCACAGCATGGCGAGCGATAGATCTAAAGTAAGGTTACGTGATCGAGAAATTATTTAATTAGCTGTGCCATACTTGGAGAGGTTTATCCATTGTAAGTTAAAAAAATTTTTTTTTATATTAAGTATTTTTACTGTATTAAATCTAGGCGTTTTCTGTATTTTTACTTTATATTCACAATGTAATCATATTGCATTTAATTTTTACTTCACATTGCAACATGTAATCAAAAAAGAGTCCAAGCAATGCCAGGGATCGCTAGAGTTTATTTGGTAGCACAGCAGGTCCAAACATCTCCTAAAAAAGTCCCCGATACATTTTGATTATAATCTGTGTAAAAGTGAATGTTTTGGAAACCGGAGTGGTGAAGATGGGACGATTGAACGTTCATTCCAAGAATTATTAACAATGAGCATAAAATGATGATGCAATGGCAGGAAATAGATAAGGCAGTGTCTATCAAGTAGGCTAAAGAGTTACACATCTCTCCCTTGGGCTCCCTAACAAACATCCAGATAACTGGTGAAAATATGTGTGTTTGGAAAGGAAAGAGAAATAACGAGTATTAATTAGAGAAACTCTGCAGACAAAAAGACAAAATCTATCCAGGCGTTGTAAACATCTGAAGAACGGGCGCTTCATCTAGAGCAGGAACGTATAAGAGCGTCTACGTTAAGAGCAAAGGAACCTTTGAAGGAAAGATGGGTCTAAAGTATCCTGTGATATTTCCTGGTTGTGAAGATGGATATCATTTTAATCTGAGGCAGGACAACAATTTAAAGTTTATGTTGTATCGTATTGCTGAGAAAATAAGATTGAAATAATTGTTCTTGATAAAGCAATACCTTGTGAAAAATCCTTTATTCACCTACGCGTTTCGGCTAGATAGCCATCGACAGGGTGTTTGAACAGAAATGAGGCACAAATGGAAAATGGACAAGAAATATGAGAAATTAAGATGATGCCAAATGACCACATGGTGTAATAAACGAGGTAGGGGAGGATAATAAACAATTAAATACATCTTTTTACTCCTTTGAATGCTTCCCCCCTCCCCCACCTCTTTCCTTCTTTGGCGGTCCTTTGATTCTCTTTCAGATGTGGCAGGTCTTTACTTCGTACATGCAATTGAGACACTGTTTTCCCCTCTCTCTCTCCCTATTCCTCTCTTATACGTTGTAACAGACCCCTTCCGCCTGATGTATTCAAGGAAGTTACCCCACAAAAAAATTCTTGTTATCGTCGATCGACTTTTCCTTTTCTGAAATTATCTGCATGATTATTGCTATTGCTCCTAAGTGATTTACTTAAAAAACCACATTTATTGTTGTCATTGTTTTAACGCTTTGGTGAGGATAACAATACCTTGCCATGGAACTTTAGTTGTAGAATTGTTACGTTTGAGGTTTTGTTGAAAAGTAAAAATAAAGAGATAAGGACAGTATATTTTTGGAACGAACGGACAGCTTGACGTAAGATTGCCCGCCGTTCCATATAATAAAAAAGAGACTTATTATGCCATACCATTGACGAACGAGTTTTACCCCATTTTCCGTCCCTCGGTTGCGCAAACAGTCGAAAAGGACATTCGATTTAATTCTATCTCCGATGAGCCGATTCTCGCTGCCCCAAATTTTGGAAGACAACGGATTTTTCAACGAGGAAAGAATGATAAGTAGACCCTTTTGCCCTTATGAAATTTTAAATTGTTACCAATATTTAATTGAGCCGACTGATTAACTTGTTCGCTGAATTGGAAGGAAATAAAAAAAGGAATGATCCACTTGTGGAAGGACGATTTAGCCGAGTGACTTGTTTGAAAGCCAGGAAACGGCCCCAGAGATTTGCTTTGCGAGAAGACAAAAGTAAGACGAACTTTCTATTTTCTTTTGGGGGTCCCACCAACGACGACCATTATAGTCATTCTATTGAACGAAAATATGGGAAACAAAGGCTTACCTTTCCCCGATTCTAAAAACTTAAAAAGAAAGAAAAATAAAACTAAATAAAGGGAAAATCTACTTGATTTATTATACCTACTGGGTTTAAAAATTAACTGGAAAAGAGAAAACTTCTGATTAAGAGAAAAGAATACTATTAAAAAGAATACTGGGACATCTATATATATAAAGAAGGATGTTTGTGGGTGGGTCTGTTTGACTGTACGTTTCTTATACAAATCTACAGTTTTATTCCGATCTTGATGAAATTTCGCATACATGACCTTCAAAGCATGAGGAAGGTCACTGTCTACCTCAGATTTCGGAAAAATAATAATTATCGATAAAAAATCGATATTCATGGTTATGGCAGGGCATATTAATGAGAAATATCTCATGACCAACAATGCAAGGCAAAGTTTGTGCAACAATAGGTATCAACAATGGTATCAACACGCAATGCACCAACACAAGGCAGGGATCAACAATCAATATCTCATGACTAACAATGAAAGGAAAAGTTTGTGCAAGTGTAATTATCCCGGGCAACGCCGGGTACCTCTTCTAGTAAATGATAAAACATAAACTATTATTTGCTTAAGAACAAATAATAGTTATTAATTAAAAATACAATTTAAATAAAAAATAAGATATAATAAACAAAAATAATTAATCAAAATCAAAATGAAAAGCTGACGTTTCGGATACAGACTATCCTTTATCAAAGCAAAAAAGGATAATTCTCTAAAAGCAAATAGAATATTAGAGGATTATCCTTTTTTGCTTTGATAAAGTATAGTCTCTATCCGAAACGTCAGCTTTTTATTTTGATTTTGATTAATTATTTTTGTTTATTATATGTTATTTTTTATTTAATTGGTATTTTTAATTAATAACTATTATTTATTGTATTCCAGGGTTCTTGTGTCTCGTCCTTCTCTTAATATATATCCGTTCATTGTTTAAGAAAAACTAAGAAATAAGATGAATTGCGTACCGATGTTGTTATTTCAAAACGAGACAAAATAATCATTTACCGTAATTGTTAATCATCCCTATCAGAAGGATTTCAGTATATTGTCATTACCCGCAACGGGTAGTGGGAGGGTCCCCTTTTACTAACACGCCCTATACCTCTCCTAGAATGAATGTATTAGGCAACTGAGTTCCCCCCCCCCACTCTCAACTATCCGTCTGGCCGACTGATCCACGAGATTCTTCATTGACACCCTTCAACACTTCGGCCCCCTTTTTAATTGATGATCCCTATCAAGGAACTGACCAATTTAAGACGAGAATAAAGGACTTCTTTTTACTGAGTATCTTGATCCATTTTGCAACGATTAAGTCCGCTGCTTACTTCGCCATCATCTGGCCGTGATCCTAAAATTGTATTTCCCATGTGTGACTGATTTTTAATGGCTGATTTAAATAGTGTGTATCTCAAAAGTGATAACTAAACCTGATAGTGAACTTCGATTTATTGTTAAATGAATGCCCCTTGTTTGAGACTATCCCATATTGAATTAGACTTACAAACAAACAAACCAACACTTACTATAGAACTTTAATTAAGTTTACATGTTGAATTTATTAATTTCAATTGATTCATTTCTAGGTGAACTTTCCATGTTTGTTGAAGTTAATATTTTTTTGTTTTTGAATGGACCATAGAGTGGTTATTTACGTTGTATAAAGAAAAGAAACTTTTATTATCTTATCTTAGATCAATAAATGTCTTTCTATTCTCTCTCTACCACTCTTAGGAGGGATCAACCAAATTGGTGTAAAGGATTGCGTTATTTATTTTGAAACAATTAGTGTATCATTTACCTCATATGAGTAACGCCCTCAGAACATTTTACCCGAACCTAGCATTGCGTTTATTGCAACGGAACGTGCCAGCTAATGCACACTGTTACAAAAGGTTTTTTTGGTTGATTAAGTGGACTCTGTGTTTGACTGTGTCTAACGATGGAAAAGGGTAGAGCCCCTATGACTGTTAAGAAAAGTTAAGATGTTCATCTTGAAGTTAATGATTGCCTTCTTCCTCATAATGGAAAACTTGCTTGTAATTGACGAGACCGACAAGGTTGCTTGGTTCAGAAACGATTTCCCGTATCATTGCTGAGTGAAGAAGCCGTTTTACTAGTGTCTATTCGACTACAACTAGAGCTAGGAGGAGATTTGACACGACGGTGCCAGATATTTAAAGTAGAAATCGAACGCATCCGCACTACCCGTGATGAATGCCCAGAAATATGTATTTGGCGGACATTTAAGGTAAGACCTTTTCTTGACGGGACGATAGTCAAGTATTCCATGGATAAGAGTTATGAGTTAATAGATGGAGTGAACCGTACATTGGAATGTGAAACTCAAGTTTTGACCCGATTGACTCTCAACCTCGAGAGAAAAGGAAGATTGAAGGAAGATTTGAACATGAAACCTTATGCTCTGCACAAAAACATAGACCGATATCTGATGGATTTGGAAACGAGAGCACTACTAGTGGGAATCGACGAAGAAATGCTACCCCGAGTAATACCTTTGTTGATGCCTGACGATGCGGTTCCCTGGGTGGCTGCTCGGATAAGAGATTTCTCGAAGTGGAACGAAGTAAAATTGTGGCTAAAACGACATTTCAGAAAGACCATTAATGATATCGACGAGAAATGTCGACTCTTTGACCACAAACAGTGACCAACAGAAGCCTCGGATCAATTTGTTTTCCATATACAACGTATGAATGATCAATTGACGTACCCCTGTGGAGACAACGAGTTGCTAGACCTAATCTACAATAACCTATGACACGAGTTGAAGAAGATGATTAGACGCTTCCAGTTCCGTAATCAAGATGAACTCGAAGTCATTGCCAGGGAATGGGAAGTTGTGTTCCACGAAAGGACTGGACCACCGCTTTTAGCGTGAGAATTAACTTTGGGAACATCCCGCGACTCCACGGCTGCAGCCATAAGCTCAGTTCCTACCGACTGGGGTTTGAGTATAAGACATGGTGAGAGAAAGAATTCCCATAGAACGCGACATAACACCAGATTTTTCTATTGTACCTGGCCATTTAAAATGGCCTATGATAAACTAGTGGAAACTTCTGGAAGCCCCGTCAAATCGGAGGATCAGAAAAATACAGAAAAAACTGTCACCATACTGAGGAGGAAACATACTCCGATACCTTCTGAGAATGGAGATGACAGGCCAAAACCGATTACGGAGCGACTGATCCCTACGCCCCCGACCGGAATGTGGTTCAAGGAGCTCGATGCTCAGGGTCAACGACTAAGAGCTTTGGTCGATACTGGAGCCGGCGTGTCATTAGTAAGTGAAGGTAGAGCAAAACTCATGGACAGGGAAGTGACGTTTCACATGACCCCCGAAACCGTGACTATGGCCGATGGCAGATTAGGAAAACTAAATTCTTGTTTCTTTTTACGCATAGATGCAATTAATGATATAAAATGTAAACCAACCTATTGGCAATGGTGGATAATGCCCGGGCTACCTTGTGATTCCATCATCGGACTAGACCTGCTACGACAATGGGGAACTGCCTTGAACCTAAAGGACCTTGTATCCATCGAAAATACCATGGTATCGTCGGTAATGGAAACACAAAACGGTTTGATGACCAGTTTGTTAAATGAAATGGAAACCAAGATGTCTTTAATAACGAAAAAATTTCCAGGGTACCAACATCTCATCTATTCGGTGAAAGAACAACCCGTACGGATTCGACAGTATTACTATTCACCAGTCAAGCTCCAAAAATCCAGAAGATAGTACGGGAAATAGAACACCAGGGAGTGGTGCAACGATGTGAGTCACCATGGTCCCTTTCGTATTTCCTGGTCCATAAGGACAAAGCGAAAGAACCTCGCTTCATGTTGGATGCTAGAAGATTAAATCAGATAACAAAACCGGAAACAGTCATGAGTTATTTCCCCTTGCCCACTGATATCATCCTACGGAAATTAAGGAAGGTGAGGATTTCTTCCACCTTGGACCTACGCTGAGCTTATTGGCAAGTGGAATTGACCCCAGAATCTCGCGAAAAAATGGCATTCATGGTACCAAGGATGGGTACCTTTTGCTATCGAGTAATGCTTTTTGGTATAAAGAA
The DNA here is from genome assembly GCA_023313115.1 of Rhysida immarginata. Taxonomy (NCBI): domain Eukaryota; kingdom Metazoa; phylum Arthropoda; class Chilopoda; order Scolopendromorpha; family Scolopendridae; genus Rhysida; species Rhysida immarginata. Next base: position 1,139,007 of record JAHWFO010050745.1, on the reverse strand, counting down.
TGCCACACAAGCGTTCCAATCCCTGATGGATCAAGTACTTGATCCCTCCGTCAAACCCCAAACTTTTCATTATGTCGACGGCATCATTATTGCTAGCCCCAACTGGGACACACACTATGAAACTCTTCGCCGTGTATTTCTTTGCCTAATCAAATTCAATTTGAAGGTGAATTTTAAGAAGTCATCTTTCTTTCGCCTTCCGGTTGAGTTTCTGGGATACCAAGTCGAAGAGGAGGGATTACGACCTAGTACAAAAAACATCAACCCCATATTAGAATATCCAAGACCATCGAACGTTGAAGAGTTCCGCCGATACATCGGTATGATTCAATATTACCGCTCTTTCATACCGTTGTTAAGAAACATCAACTGGCCTCTGAGACGCCTTACCCATAAGGGAATAAATGGGAATGGACCGGGGATTGTGAACGGGCTTTCCTCGAGATCAAACGACTTTTGTCTTCACCACCTATTCTTGTCAAGCCCTATTTTAAACTACCCTTCGAACTTCACACAGATGCGTCGAAGCGGGCGGTCGAAAGGATGATCACCCAAGTCCATGAAGGTGTACGCCGGATCATCGCCTACAGCAGTAGATCTCTTACTGACGCCGAGGCCCGCTATAGCGCCATCAAATGGGAGTGTTTAGCGGTTTTACACGCCATTGAAACCTTCCGTCCCTACATTGATGGCGCGAGATTCTACATCTACTGCGACACACAGTCATTGAAGTGGATGCACAACTTCCGAGACTACCACGGAAGGGTCGCCCGTTGGAATTTATGACTCCAAGCTTTTGACTATGAGGTTGTGCACCAACAGGGGAAACTCAACTACATCCCCGATGCGTTATCTCGTACGGTATATTTAGCCTTGGGAGATTCACCGGAATCTTGGATGAACAATCAAAAGCGAGATTTGTGGAGCCAACGTAAAATTCACAAATAAAACGGAAAATCATCGAAAGTATGGATGGTGGATGAAGGAATCCTGAAGCGACGAGGAAGCGAATCGGACCGCTTACCCATCCCACAAAACGATCGAGAACATCTGCTGCGGAGGTCAGCCCCCACTTAAGATTTACATTTATCATAATTTTGTTTTTCTTCAAGTTTAATTAAACACAATGCAATGTCTACTCTAAGCGATGTTTAGGTTTTAAAAATCCACTGTACTTTATTAATGCCAATTTCTTATTTAATATTAACTTCACTAATGTTGTGATGATATCTTTTACTTAGCATTTTCTTGAAAGTTTATTGAACATTAAAACTTTATTTATAAATAAGAGAAAAAACTATTTCAATTTTAATGTTAAAACCTATAATGGTTTTTGTGTGCTATTCTTAAAAATTAGTCATTTGACAAAAGATGAACGTACTTTATCACAATTGGTGTCGTAAGTAATTTTTATTAACCAGCAACGTTTGGCGTTGTCTTTTAATAAAATCAAAAAAAATAACAGTTTTAATTACACCGTTACTGTTTTAATTCAGACAGAAGACAATTTCAACAAGTAATCCAAGTAAGTAAATAATTTGTTTCTTGAATTCATAACTGAAACGAATATATGAAGGGCCGACACGAGAAAAAGCGGGGCACGGTCTTCGGTATCGCGCTTTTTAATACTAACTTTTAATAATAAGAAAAGATTCGAATAAAAAAATATATATATAATCGTGGAAAATCAAGTCGCGGGGTCATCAAAAGCGTTCGCAACGCTCTCGGGCCGTCACTGATATTAAGCCTGATAAGACAGTTTCTTGTGATAAAAAATAAGTTCTAAAATTCAAAAATGGTTTTATAAAAGATAATTAGATATTATACAGGGTGATTTACATCGAATGTAAAATACTTAAAGGGGGTATTATAGATGTTAAGATAAACACAAAACGTCCTATGAACATGGGTCCAATTTTGAACGATAGCTTAGATATGAACAGAAATAAAAATGCCGCCACCAAGATCAACAAATTAATAACTCAGTTTCTGTAAAGCCTAGGGTAATGAAATTTGGAGAAATACCAGGGTACATAAAACTGTGTATACCGTTAAAATTTGGTCGAATTCCAACAAGAAGTTTCCGAGTTACGCATTCAAAATCGTAACAGTGCTCACATGCGAGTACTAACAAGCACGTGTTACGATATTGAGTGCGCTAACTCGGAAACTACTCGTTGGAATTCGATAAAGGTTTAACGGTATACACAGTCCTATGTACCCTATTATTCCTCCAAATTTCATTACCCTAGGCTTTACAGAACCTGAGTTATTAATTTGTTGATCTTGGTGGCGGCATTTTTATTTCTGTTCATATCTCAGTTATCGTTCAAAATTGGACCCATGTTCATAGGACGTTTTGTGTTTATCTTAACCTCTATAATACCCCCTTTAAGTATTTTACATTCGATGTAAATCACCCTGTATAATGATATCTATATTTGTAAACATATTTGATTATTTTGGTCGTTTTTTAAGGTATAACTCTTAATTTTTTTCATAGTTTTTGGATGCCCAGGCATTGCAGTATAGCTGGATGTAAATTGAATTACGAATCCGGACCCATCATAACGACTTTTGCTTTTCCTAAGAAAGATCCTGAGTGTGACAGTGGATACGAAAATTCCTACCGACCTGTCTAAATTAAAGAATCCTGTTGTATGTATAACGCATTTTGCAGATCAAGACATGATTCGCAAAGATTGCGTGGTCTATAAAGGGGAATATAATGAGTATAATAGAAAAATACCTAAACTGCAAGAAGGTGCATATCTAAGAATTTTCCGTCACCTTTCTCATTATTTAAGTTCAGAGCCAAGCACTAGTCGAAGACATTGTGATGTTGAAGAACATGACGTCGTCTGAAACCAGCAATTCAACAAAGCTTGCTTGATCACCAAGATTTCATTGAAAGAATTACAATTATAAGCCTTCAGGATATCCTGGCATGTTTTTATTAAATAAAGAAAAATTGAGAATATCTATGTATGCAATATGTGATAACATTCCTGAAATTAAGGGAACAATTGTTGTTTGTGAAGATTTATCATTCACTGTATATGTGAATAAACTAAAAATTGAAAAAAACCATGGTACTTAGAAATATTGAAACAATTACGAGTATTGGTACACTTAATAAAGTAATGAATGTGGTTTGTGAACAAGTAAAACTTTCTTCATTTGAATTCACTTTGAAATATGTTGTTTCTATATTACAAAATTTTTGAGCACTTCAAAAAATGATTGTCCCCGACTGGAGTTTATACTTGAGCAATTGAAATTGCTTCAAATGCCAGCAAATAATTGTCGTTACTCAAATAAGACATTAATTCTGACATCATCTGTATATAGGGTGATTCTGAAAAAGTGTGTATAACTGTAAGAATGACAGTGTAACGTAACTAGGGGGATATAGGAGGGTAATAAATAAAGCAGCAAAGTTTGGCAGTAAAAGTTTAGCTTTTAATTGTTGTTTTAACAAATAAATGATTATACAAATAAAAATTCGATAACCCCACCGTCGGGGTGATTTAGAAAAGCTTTTGCAAAGTAATTAATACAAGCAATTCAATAGGTATAAAAAACAAAGTTAAGAAACTCTACATGAATTTAACGCGTTGTTGTTATCCATTTACTATCAGGTAATTAAGTCGTAGCTTATCGTTCCTGCAGCACTTGGCATCGACAGCTAATCTGCAACGGCGAATCCGTCGCGCATTCCTTTTGGCGGGAGGATTACCGGAACCCGAATGAAGCAACCATCAACGGGGAGAAGCGACGCTGCTCTTGTACCTGCTGAAAAACAATAAAATTACGCATACGTTAATTCCATTCAGTCTCTGTATTATAACTATCGCCTGCATTTACGCGACGCAATTTCAATGACTCAATTTGCTTACTGTTCCAGCTTATATTACGAGCCTCGTCACGCGCTACGCATTGTTCACCGGTGACAGGCGCGCTCACGCCGCTATTACTCTGTGAAGCTGTTGCTCTTGGAAAGGTCTCCGAAACATGCGCCAGATGCTCGTCTGCAGTCCCTTCCTGCAGTCCTCTCTGCTGTAGTCGTCATCTCGTCCCGGTCAGGGCGCCTACCAGGCGAAATTCCGTCCTTAATTCATAGTCTTATTACTATATTCTGTGCCGTTATCCGATTGAACACTTTTTATTTTGCGGCCAGTCAAGGTTTCGACGAACTGCTTGTACTGCATGAATTTGTCGAATACTTCGGTTTTATGATGCAAGAAGTATACTTCACACCAACGACTGTGATCATCTTTAAATGTTAGGAAGTACTTTGCACCTCCCTAAGATTGAGTATGCATGGGTCCACATATATCAGTGTGAATGATGTCTAAGAGTCCTCGAGACCTCTGATGCGAAGAGTGGAAAGGAATTCGGGTGGATTTTCCGAGGGCGCAAACGGAACACGGAGACAGTTTGCTGCTCGTATTTAACTTGATGCCCGTAACTATCTGTCCGCTCGACATGAGTTGTAGGTCTTTTGAGTTGATATGCCCTAGCCGATTATGCCAAAGATCTATCAACGATTCTTGGCTAGGCATCACAATTATGACTGATTCAGGAGCCTCTTGAATGAAATAAAGATTGTTATTGCGAAGAGCCATCATTTGTGTCTTCCCATTAGTATCCTTTATTATCGCCTTGTGCTTCGTGAATATTACTCGATAGTTTTTGTCTGTGATCTTGGCGACTGACATCAAATTAGCACTTAGTTGTGGTACATATAGTGTGTCGTTGAGTTTGATTCTTTTTGTATCACCATCGACGATCGTCGTAAATCGTGCGCATCCCTTAACGTCAAGTTTGGCCGTCTCTCCGTTTGCAAATTTCAGTTCGCTGTTCACTTGCTTTGTGACTGTGAAGGTTTTTTCGCTATGCGTCATATGCGATGTGCATCCACTATCTAAGGACCACTGTTCTGTTTTCATTCTGTCACTTATGAAGTAGTTGCTTTCATCTGACTGCGAGTGAGTAGGCAGGGGCAAGCGGTTGGCATCTTTCTTGCCTTCTTTATTCTTTCTGAAGAAACAGCCTTCTACTTTATGTCCCATTTTTTTGCAAAATCGGCATTTATTTCTCTTCCGAGGATTACGATTATTTTCATTATTAAATTTTGTCGATTGATTCCTACGAGATTTTTGTTCCGAGTAGAGAACATTGTTATTTTCATTAACATGCTCAACCTTTCGTTCACTATATTCTATGATTTTGAATTTTAAAGTTTCAATATCGGGTAGTGAATCCCGTGACTCCATAGCGCATTTGAGAAGTTCATAGCTATCTGGTAGGCTAAGCAACAGCATGATTACAAGCAACTTTTCATTTATGTCGATATCCATAGTAGCAAGCTTATCTACGGTGTGGACGAATTCTGCTATATGCATGCGAACGTCACTTTCTTCCGACATTTTTAATTTCAAAAGGAATTTGAGAAGTACAATGGTCCGAGCAGGGCCTTTTGGTGAATAAATACCTTTGAGCTTGTCCCATACTTCTTTGGAGGTTTCGCATCCTTTGATGTGTTTCAGCTCTGAAGGGCCGATGGAGAGTATAATATCCGATCTAGCTTTTCGGTCTTGCCGTATCCATTCAGCGTGGGCTTTGGAATCCTCTTCCTTTTTTGGTTGTGGAAGTTCTCCGGATACGTATTCCCATAAATCACTTTTGATGAGTAAGGCTTGTACGTGTAGAATCCACGTTTCGTAGTTCTCCTTGGATAGTCTCTATGCGGGTAGCAATAATAATATTTGCCATCTCCTGTTGGATCGAGAGCCGTTTATTTCGATCGGTTTACTATTAATGCATTAATGTGCGCAGTCGAATGCTCTGCTGGACCCATAACCTGTAGGAATTGTGCAGAGTTTAAACGATTAAGACGACAGTCTTAAAAACGACATTCGATAACGGATTTTATTAACATAATAGGAAAAAAGAAGGTAATTGTACACGAGATTCGCGGCATTAACAATAGTACAATATCTATTGCATGCACGCGTGGCTTTTAATTGTAACAATCCCCAACACAAGCAATTTTGCGATTTGATTTATTCTGGAATACCGACTCCTTTTCCGCAGTTTGGTTTGCGTTCGAAACTCAAGGATTCAGCGTATGATTTATCAATTTCAAGCTCGTCTGTTCACTTCTATTCTTATTTCCTCTTTGTGTAAAAAAAAAAAAAAAAAAAAAAAGGAAAAATTCATTTAAAGATCTTTGTAGCTTTTTTCTTACAACTCAATTTGTAATAAAAGGACAATTTTGCTTGGAGCCATTGCTTATTATTCTGTTCATATAGAATTCGTACTAATAAGAAGTAGTAAGAAGTTAAATCGGTTTAATGTAAAGGAAAGTTCATTTAATCAAAACTTAAATTAATCGAGCCTAATCTTGGAATAAATTTAATTTTTTTTTCTAGTTAACGAATGTAATTGTAAATCGAACCTTTTCTGGAAGTAACATAATTTCGTTAATTCATTTATCTTGGATATTATGGAGCTCGAACCTCCCCTTCAGTTTTGGCTGTGCATGTCATAATTTGGCACGCAAAATACAGACCTGTATGTATTTTATCATCTTTATAGTCAAGATTCACCAGCAGAAGATAGAACTTCAAGCTTGTAGGAAAAAAAAGGATTTTAATGATAAATCTGTTGCTAAATTCTTAAATAGCACCGTGTTCATAAAGTCAACAGCTCTTGAATGGTAGACAACAATAGGAAGAGAAACTACGACATCTTTTAAAAATTTTTTAAACATCAATTTTTTTTTACAATCATTTATTGATTTAAGAATACTTTCAACTTACAATGTACAATGCAATAAATTCACCATTACTTAACAGAATTGATTTGCACAAAAATCATAGGGAATATTTTTGTTTTAACCATTACATCGTTCTCATTATAAATCTGCAAGATTAAAATTATATTCGTTTGGGTAGGCTAAATGGAAACTATCAAGAGGAGGCTGAAGAGGAAGGCTCATATTATTATCCTTGGCAATCTGAAATACAGAATGAATTTTAGATAAAAGATTTACATTCCTTACAATAATAGAAAGGGAAATGGTGACATTTTATTATAGTTAATAATATTCTTCGATCTGCGTGCTGAAATTCAGTCAGCCACCCTTCTTAATTTCCCAATAGTAAACAAACCATTTTGCAGACGAGCACTTCCTCGACCAACAGTGCTTCCTGTTGTGAGCTTGTCAGCTCTAGACTGGCCTGCTCCTGCCTCTATGTAGTACATATTTCCGCACAATTTTATCGTTACAAAAGGAGACAAGAAATCTACACTTCAGAGCACTCGATAATGCACTTTATATTTTTATATTTTGGTTTCTGAAAATTTTTTGGCAAATTCCTTTGGCAGGGGTAGGCCACTTAATGAATGACTGTAATATACGATACAGAACATCTAGCAATTTATGCCTTATCTTCTCTCTTAAGTTTAAAATGGATAAAAAAATTATTCTAAGATGGAATGAACATTTTTATTACATAGAAAATATCATATCATTACTTTAGAATAAAATCTTCTCTCTCTCTTTTTTATTATTTTTTTTATTTTTCCTCTTGAGAGGAAAAAAAAATCTTTTTTCTTTCAAGGGAGAGGGGTCCTCTGATTGTGAGGCAAAAAAAAAAATCTATCTTCTATCTATATATATAAAGAAGGATGTTTGTGGGTCTGTTTGTTTGTTTGTTTGTATGTTTTTTATACAAATCTACAGTTTTATTCCGATCTTGATAAAATTTCGCATACATGACCTTCAAAGCATGAGGAAGGTCACTGTCTACTTCAGATTTCGAAAAAATAATAATTATTGATAAAAAATCGATATTCATGGTTATAGCAGGGCATATTAATGAGAAATATCGCATGACCAACAATGCAAGACAAAGTTTTTGCAACAATGGTATCAACACGCAATTCACAAACACTCTGCACGGACCAACAATAGGTATCAACAATGGTTTCAACACGCAATTCACCAATAACAATGAGCTCAAAATGATGATGCAATGATAAAGCAATCCTTTCCAAGAATTATAACAATGAACATAAAATGATGATGCAATATGGATAAGTTTCAATTTGTAACAATGCATAGAATTCCTGTTATTCAGGCTTTTCTTAGAAAAGAGAGTTCTTAGTACTTAACAATTTCTTGAAAATCTTTAAAAATGTTCAGTAACTGGAGATAATGGAGTGTTAGCAGACTATTGAGATAGAGTGGAAAGACGACAGAGGAAGCACTCCTTTAGCTCCGTGATGTATTGAGCAAATGGGAAGCAAGTAAATAGAAGAATCGGGGACTGCTAGACTGCACAAAGTGATGAACGGCCAAGTTTTGCTTCAACACATGGAGAGAAGAGTGGAAATTGCAACGACACTAAGTATACATCTGAAGTAAGATTACGAGAGTAAGAAATTATTGGAGAGGTCCAGCCATTGTGAGCCTTTAAAAA